>JAYRBW010034238.1:0-12007 GCA_036023295.1 Invenusta paracnida | reverse complement strand
TCGGTGTATTGCATGGTGAGGAGAGACGAGTATACGACAGTACACGAGTGCGAAGCAAAGTAGAATGACTTAAACAGACGCAAGTATTCCTTTTATACTCTTCCTGTTCTGTCATTGGCTGGCCGTACTCGTTCGTGATTGGTCGAGACAACACCCCACCCCCACTCTGTAAGGTGCAGTCGTGCTAAAGTGAACCGGACTCAAAGTGCATCTGAGCACCACTCAGCACCCCCCCCCCCCCCGCCCCCGCACGTCACGTGACTGGAGTCGTGCCACTCCTTTCCTACTACTAACATAATTGTCATTATATATGGTTAACAAAAAAATAGAAAAATTCTAACACAATTTAGTGTAAATTAATTTTTCCTTTTCTATATTTAAAGATCATAAACTAAAAATAGCATCATCTTTACTTTCAGAATTTTAATTCTGAGTTCTAAAATTATTGCAAAAACGAAAATTACGTAATTCAAGTAGGTGCGATAATCAACGGACATTTTAGTTTCTAAAATATTTGAAAAAGCATTATGTCAAAGTGGACCTCTTCATAGTCTTTAAATATTATTATTATATATCTGCTAGTTAGGAGAATTATCATGTGCATATTTATTATTTAAAATTAATATGTAATCATTTTTTTAAATATTAATGACAGCTTTTTGAATAACATTTAAGTTCAAAAAAATATGTTTCATTAAATAAGGTTTCAGTATTATTTTTCTACAAAGCACGACCTTTGAGATTTAGAGTTTAGAGCTAAAAACTTTAAAATAAAATATAACGTCCAAAGTTTTCATATGTCGCAAACTAAAAAGAAAAAGTTTGACCATAAACCAGTTTCACTAAAACTTCTAAATTTACACATGGGTTACAAATATACTACTGTATTCTTATATATAATTTATAGTAGTGAATATGTAAAATGAAAACCTCTATATATTTGTATAAGTAACTTATTACATTATGATAATATCTCGCGATGTTTTATTATAAAGTGTTATTTTTCTACATTACTTACAATTAAATTATTTTGAAACAATTTGTACCACTTGTAGTAGCCATATGTTTTTGTTTTATTACTAATATTATTAGAAAATATTTATAATTATGTAGAAATCTAATTTTCCTTTACAGCGTAAAGACGATCAGAGGGAACTTAAGGATTCTCTTTTCGATGTTGGATTCAGATACTATGTCATTTTAGCGAGGCTTTATGACTTGGATCCTCAAATGGGGAAAAAAGGTTAGATTATTATCTTTTTAGTGAAAATTTTCAATGTAGGTTTGCTTCATGTGTTTCAGGTTTACCTATTGCTTATATAATCAATAATTATGAAATATTATTTAATTAATCTTCTACGCTAGAATATATCAAAATATAATAACTATTTTAAAAGTGAATATATAATTAAACAGAGTTTCATCTACAATGTAAATATAATATGTCTTGATTTGTTATAAAAACACATATCCAAAGTATATTTATCTAATAATATTTTATACATACACTTTATTATTTATTTTTTGAAAATTAGATACTTATTTGTTATAATTTAACGCACACTTTAGCTTTGTGTTTTTAGACATTCATCTATAAAAGTGAAAAGTAATTTAAATACTAGATTGTTTAGTATAATATGTAATAACTAACCTAATTTCAATAGAATTCAAATATATATTGATTGATATAATCATTATTTACTGGATAATTAATTTTGGTGCTCGAATAAAGTTTCATTTTGTTTTATTTTTCTTTGATAAGTAGTAAATTTCAGCTAATTATAATTTGATCATCATCAGTAAATCCAATCTTGTCGTTTTTTATGTGCGCTAATAAAAAAAATGTATTCACAATGCAGTTACACAATTATTCATGTATTCATTCACCCATTTCATAGGTTTCCAATCCTCCAAACGGGGTAAATTTATAAACAAGCCTTCTTTTATTTCTGCGCTAGTCAAATTGTTCATCCATAATTACCCTTTTCCCCACCCCTTTCCATCTCACACCTTTTATGTCGGCTAACACACTTCATCTGTAACCCCGGGTAACTGCAAAGTTTTGCATGTTTTGTGACTTTTAATAAGTTTCCTATGCTATTTAGCATAATGAATGAATGGCACGATTTATTTAGAATTTTAATCAAACAAATGTTTATTAAGTATGACAGTATTAAGTGTTTATATGTTTTGATTTTCTAGTTATCTAATAATCTGAAAAACCTTTATTGACACAATTTTTTAAAGAGTAGTAATATTAGAAATTTATAACATCATAACTTCCGTCAATTTAAAAGATATACGAACAAATTTGCATTTCAATAAAATTTCAATATTTTAAGGAATCAAAATTATATGAATATTTAAATTTACGAAATTGCTGAAAATAGTTTCAAAATGTTGAAATTGATAAAAACAATTAAAGTCTATTTAATATAATATAGAACTTTTCAAATATCCACCATTTTTGTATTGTTTTTAATTGATACAAACATTTTTAAGTTGGATAAGTTACCAGAATAATGAGGGTTTGCATAGTAATTTACTAATTTTCTTATTATATTTAACAATATTTAAATAAATTTCTTTTGATTATAAAAAACATTAACATGAAATTGTATTGAACACTTTTATATATATGAAGTAACACAAAAAATATTAAGAATTAAGATTAATTTAAGATAATTGAGATATATTGAGATCAAATTTGGTTTAATCATGAAAAAAATTACATTATTCAAAATTTTTGAAAAAAAAATGAAATGTGATTAATTATATATTAAAATGTTTAGTCCAACAATAAGCGTATAATTATTGTGTAGCTACTTACAGTAGTTACATTATTAAATTTTTAATATTACATTTTAAATTGAAATCCTTCTCTATCATGTAGTTTTGATTAATAATTTACATTAGTCTTTCATAATAGTAGTGCAAAGGTGATTACACTTTTTTAAATATCTGAAGCATAATTGGGTGATTACTCAAGAAAATGAAATTAATGTTAATTGTCCACAAATTATGCATATGTCTTATTATTACAATAATTTTCGATGTGGTATTCTACAATTTAGCTTACAGTATTTTTATTTTTAGTTCACATAATCAAAACTAAAAAATATCTGAAATATTGTTACAAAAAATTAAGTTTTGTATTAATTTATTTATAAAACATTATTAATGAAGAATTTTATACAATTAAATTAAAGTAGATTTCGTATATATTTAAGGATGTATCTTTGCTGCATAGTTTAATATACAGGTATAGAAGTATAAAGGCTTGTGACATTTCGTTTTTATTTATTTAAAAAATATATTTTGGTTTTCTTTTTCGTGTAATTTACCAAAATATCATTCAAAACCAATCGGAAAATTGGAAAATGGAAAAATTCAAAGTGAATACTTATTATACAATGTATGTGACACAATTGTAATTGAATATATATATACACTAAAACGTTTTAAATTAACGAGTTTTACTGCACAAACATATAGTTAGGTTTATATGCTAAATAATTCATTGTTTTACCTACTAAAAGCTATTATGTTCAAACATATACGCATTACTCAAATTTTATCGTCTATAAGACACAGCAATAGAGAACAGCTATACATAGTTTTGTTTTTAATATTATTCAATTGGTTAGTTTTCTCTTTCAAATATGTTGTATTTAAGGTCCTCATTAATGTAAAGATGTATTTTTATCACACATTTTATTACAAAATGCATAATATCTGTTTATTTCGTTTACACAACACAGAGTATTCTATTTTTTCATATTAGAAATATTAAATTTTATGTTACACATAATCGTAGAGGTTTGTACCTAATCTAACAATAATTGTTGAGTATTTCAATTAATGACTTTACAGTTAAGTTCGATCATAGAAATTATTAATATATATGTTTAGGTATATAATTGTATAGATATATACACAATGGCTAGAATATTTACATGTATATTTACAAATATACATTAAGATTTATTAGGATTCAATTATATTTTTAATGTCTGTTAAACGTATCTTTAGATTTAATATAAAGTTGTGACTATATAACTTAGTTCGCATGTAAATATTCTAGCCACAGTGTATATATCTATACAATGATATATAGTCAAATTCTATTAAATCAGATGTATTTACGCTAAACAATTATTAAAATATGAAAATGATATTCAAAATATTGATTAATGTACTATATAATTTATTATTTTTCTCAATCAAAATATATTAAATACACGGACAAATGTGAAAAATATTATCTGTAGCAAACGTTTAGTATTATGATCATATTTCAGAAATGTTAACTTGGATATAGATATTTTAATCAATTTCAATATATTTACCTATATTTACTGTATTTACTTATACATTTAAAAATTGTACATTGATAAAGATATTTCTATATATGGCATATTTAGAAATTTATGTAATACATCTTAATACATTTTATGAATATTATTAAAATATTTATCTGTATTAGGTACTGTTTATTATACTCTATTTTTAAAATTATGTAACTGTTTTATTTACTATATTATATTTATACATTTACTTCAATAGTTTTTAATTTTATATTTACATATAATTAATTATATGTAATGCACTAAGTAAATCTATATATCTTTACAATCTCATATTTACTATTTCCACAAAATGAAATTTACACTATAAAATGATGTACGATTTTCTGTTATAACGATTGTTTTGCAGATGAACGTCAGCCATTCAGAAGAGGTATTGACATATACATATATGCTACTGATATAATACCAACTATATTGTTATCATTGGTTGTGTTATGTTCAATTTTGTAGTATTGTACAATAATTTATACGCTTAAACATTTGACAAATACTTCAGCAAACTATTTAAACATAATTGATAATATTTTACTATATTAAAGACTGTTTAATATAAAAATGTAATTATATTTGATGTGCAAATTATGAATATGTATATTTTTATTTTATAACTTTCTCAATTTTCCTTTGATTTATATTTTTTATTTATTTAGTCATTATATTTTGGCAATGATAATTTTAGAATTTACAAAATATACCTACTTTAAAAGATTATATATAAGCTTAAGCTTCAACTGAATTCTGTCCATGACATAATATCAGTTTAGATCATGTTTATTAATGTTTATACATAGGTATATACATTTAAAAATGAGATAAATATGCTATTTTTCATACGGGGAAATTTCAAAATTTCACAAATGCTCATTTATTACACGTTCCTTTATAAATTAAATAAAAATGTATCCTAATTAAATTCTTTACAAACAGGTGGGAATAGTTTTTTGCAATTATTTTAAACTAAATATTAAACTAAATACAAAAAATAAAACATGTTTTTATTTAGAATTATTTAATAATAATTTTTTAAATATATAGAAAAATGCATGTTACCTTGTATTATTATATATCTTAATAAAATATGATGGATTTACACTTAAATTATTTTAATGAAATAAGAAATATTTGTGGAGACTTACAAAGATATTTAAATATGCATTGATATAAAATATGTTTATATTTTTTAATTTAAATGCATGTGTTATGATATCATTCTTGTTCTTATACAGTTTTTGTGTTGTTCTGTTATTTTTGTCAAATCTTTTCTCTGTTCGTGTTTGCAACCTTGGATGCATGCCACTCATTCTTATTTATGTGTTTGAAAAACTAATAAATCGAATTGCACTTTAAAATTTAGCAAGTTTATTCATGAATTTATGTATCTACTTACTTGATTTAGAGCTGGTCATCTCGGATATGCAGTTAAAAGCCTTCAAGTTTTACAAAAAGAACTCGAGCTCTGTTGAAATCTTGAAAGGAGACTTTCTGCAGAAAATTCACTTTCGAGTCAAGAATAAAGTAAGAATTTGTTGTTCATGTTTATATTCCTTTTAATTTCATTATTGAATGTCTTAATTATATAAAATAATTGTAACCAAAATGACAAAAATTTATAGAAGTCTATTTTTATAGAACTTGCATTATTTTTATCCGTTTAATTACATAAATTACTAAATAATAACTTAAAGAAAATTATCTGAATCAATAGACCAGAAATTCAAACACAATTTTCCGAGATATTACATATGTTTCTTAATAAATTAAGACAAAATTATAACAATTAAATGTAAAATTTAGCTATGGTTGCAGATAACTAATTTGATATATTTAAATTAAAAAATTATAAAAATACTTTGCTGCAGTAAGAGACAAGGAAAGTGATACGTTTTAAATTTAAAATTATTTTATACATATAATATATACTAGTTGGTTGCCCGCATAATATTGTAATATAACAGTGAATTGTAACGATGTTTAATTATTAATTTTATAATCAGGAAAACAAAAAAATATATAAATTGGTGGCTTCATATTACTTTTATAAATTATTAGTAGTACAGAGAGAGCTGGACAACGCGCTATTTCGACCTTGTTGGGTCTCTTCAGCAGCCCGCACCCCTCGTGATACTATTAGCTATACTATTTTCCTGGTTATATTCTAAATTTTACCGCTTACTCCTTTTCTATTTATATATTAATTTTAAGTCATCAAAGGTTAAAAATAATCAGTCGATATCTCAATGTTGCAGAGCAAATCATCTTGTTAAATCTATGAGAACGTGCCGGGCTTCGTGTTTGCTACCCTTTGATTTAAAGTTGTGAGTTGTGGCATATTAATAGTGGCATACACGTCTGTAGGATGCCAACTACATTATTAGCCATAAATGAATACAATCTTAGAGCAAATGTTTAGGGAGAGAAGTAGTCATGGGGGTTAAATTCCTGTCGTCATACATGAAAGTAGCATTTTCGTAGTCAGGTGTCTACCCATGGAAACAATTGAAACAATTATCAATGAATTAGTGTAATTCCCTAAATATTTATACTGTTTATATGTGCCTGCAAAAAACATTACTCATAACGTCTCATCATTATATTACATTATTTTATTTATCATAATTCAGAGTTCGAAAATAAAGATTTATTTCTAATGATAATAAATATGTAAAATGAAATTAATTTTATATAATTAAGTTATGTGTTTTGACTTGAAATGTTGGTCCACATTAACTAATCCACACATAATTAATTAATTTTCTGAAATAATTAGCGACCTCTGTTTACAGAATGTCCTGCGTGAGGAGGTAAAAGACAAATTAAAATGGACAGTTGACAGATCGTCTCCAAGCAATAAGATCCGAGATTTCATGGACTGGTCGAAGGCTATCTTGGATGATATACGCTACCAGCAGCGAATTCTTAGCAATCCGATAGCTATTTTTTTTACTAAAGGCTGGTGAGTAGGTTTGTCTTATAATATTGTCATAAATTCATAACAATTATTTCGTACTTCTTATCTATATGCATTATTTTTCCATCATCTACATAGGACTCTGTGGAACTATCTGGTGACAATAATCAGTTTTGTCCTCAATCTCTTCATGCTGATCGGGTACCAAGCACCAGAGAATGGATCATTCACCGACACATACCCCGAACTCAACTCCACTGAAATCCTCAGCGATGCATTCAGAGAGTGAGCAACATTCGTATAACTCTAGTTTAACGATATTGCACACCTTGTAATCTGTTTGATTTTATTGTTACATACAATAGATACTTTGCCAGCTCAAAAAATCCATTTAAACAAATAATTGATAATACCATAGTTAATTATTTTTATACTTAAATTATACGTAAATTTTATTTGATTATTAGCAATTAATGCTACATATATGAACACAGGCAAAATTGCAAAGACAACTCCCTGAAAGTACCAACACTTCTCTTATAACGATACAATCCTTTTATGGCGCCTTTTAAAACTCTTCCAGCATGACGCCTCGTTGGGTGGAGAACTACTCGCCACTTTCAACCTGGCTTGATATATTGGGGATCATACACAACGTTCTCTGCTTTTTTGTCTTGCTCACGTACTTCATAGCGGACCATCCATCACCTCCAAATTTCAGCAAATTTTTCCGGATTGTCAGGTTCGTGTAAATTATGAATTTCAAAGAGAATATATTTACATCATTACTCATTTTTTATTTCTTCAATATATTTATTAAGATGTAGTTTCTCTTGAGTAGCATGTTTTCATAAATTTAAATAAAATAAAATAGCCAGGCTACTCGTTGATTAAAATAGAGCGTTCTATTTCGGTGTAAGATACCTTCTTCAGACGAAGTAAAAGATAAAAGTGAGAGAATGTACAAGGGATACGTGTTAAAGTAATATGGGTAGCATATAAATATGATGTACGGATTAGTTAAAAGTAATGAGTAGTGATCTGTAAATGAAAGAGAGAGAGAGTTCAGTGACTGGTGTGTATGATTTAGCTAAATACAATGAGTAATAAACAAACAGAATTCGATTAAATTAATACACTGTACATTTTCTCACTTGTATCTTTTACTTCGTCTAAAGAAGGTGTCTTACACCAAAATTTAACGCTCTATTTTAATCAATGAGTAGCCTGGCTATTTTATTTTAATATGTTTATTACTATCTATTATTACCTATTATTACCTATGTTTAGAAATACATCTCTCGATTTTGCTCACATTTTTGTCTGTTTCATCAAATCTTATTACTATTAGGTTTAAAACAGTTTTGAAAATGTCATTATATCAATAGTTTTGTTAAATTTATTGCGTGTAATTAAAAATGTTTTATTTTTTTAATTCTAAGTGGAAAACAATTTATTTAAATACCTTCCTCTGAGGGCGTGTGAATGGCATCTCGGCAAAATTTGTAAGGTACTTGCTCAAGATGAGGCCTGTACAATATAATTACCAGTATTAATTCATATATATCTAAAATCAGATACAAACTTTTACTATAGCTACCAAAATCCTAAAACCCGTACTCAGATCTGTACCAGTCCATCTACAGAGCAGCCTCAATTACTCTTTCTGGTCAGAACAATTGATGCAGATAGAAGACGCGTCTATCTACATATATCTTTTAGACTATGTACGTGTCGATATTATACACCTTCATTACGCCTCTCCAAGCATTCAGATTTATTGAAACTTTGGAGGACTCCAATCTGTGAACAACCTGAATTTTATCAATTAGCTACCAAAAATACTTCACATTTGAGAGTAAACTCCAACCAAATTTCCGGTTTGGCCATGGAAGCTCATTTATCTGGAATCCTCGTTATTGTTTTCATGCATAAATAGATAGGCATCTTCTCAACGCCAAGAACCTCGCATTATACAGACGATACCTAGATAATGTATTTGTATGAACTATAGAAGCAGAAGAAATCTTCAATATACAATCAACAGAGTTCACCTGAATATTAAATTCGAAATCGAACAACCGAAAGCAAAGTTCGCTTCAGCCTTCTAGACTTTTCTGTCAAGGTGGACACAGATAGAAGGGTAGATTTCTACTTTTACAAATGGAAGGCTAGAAAATATGTTTAATCGACTATCATTCCGCTCTCCCAACATCTACAAACATCAAGACCATTCAAAATTATATCTGAAGCATCCGGAGAGGTTCTTTGAAATCAAAGCGTGAAAAAATTAAATCGACAATTTCTCTCGAGGTCTCACATTGAACGAATATCACTCTCAGAGTTACTTGCACACTTTAACGTCCAGGATCGGACGTAGAAGGAATCAAAGACTGAAAACAGAGTCCAGGAAGGTAGACATGAAGTTTTCTTTCCTAAGCAACTTAAATCGATAGAGACGTAGAGAAATTTTAAGAAACTCAACTTGGAAGTTCAACTGTGGAGACGCAAGACATTCTATGCCAAGCCTTCAGTTACAGGTCACAAAGTCCGCAATGTACTCTCACTGACTTTCGCCTTATCAACAGTAAATTGTGTTACAGTAGGAGCTGCATATTATACAAACTAACCTGCAACATTTATAACGTCAGCTATATCGGAAGAAGTGCATGATCACTACACCTGCGAGTGAACGAGAATATTTCGTCAAAAAAGCATTCTTTGGACACTAGAAGCTTATGGAAAGTACTCATTTCACACGGAAATCCTCGCCAGAGAAACAGATCCCTCCAAGCTCTGGCTTAGAAGCGATGACGGTCAGAAAGCGAAACCTTACTTAATTCCAAGGAAGAATATAGTTTTATAAACATTATCTACAAGTAAACATAGGCGACCGCCTTTTGTAGACTATAAATGTGATAAATTCTGAGGTTAATCTGTGACCTTCTGGTGTGTGTAAGATCTATTTGTGTACGTCTTATAATCGCATTGGTTTGCATTTTCATTTTATACTCTTGTTATACTGCCAGATATAAGCTTGCCTTTGTAGTTTGCTTATTGTATTTTCCTAGTGTGAGCTTTACTCAAATTGATTTAATATTAACATTATATAGTTAGCTGCCTTTTAATTCAAATTATGTATGTTCTCACTTTTCTGATTTCTGAGGAGGATGTGTGACACCTCAAAATATTAGACACTTAAATTTGTAGAATTTTGACTTTGTTATATATAGTTAAGTTACCTTCAATAAAAAAAGTAATAGACTTTCCTCCATGTAGTGACAGTACTGTAAGTAGAAACAAATTCATAAATATGTTTTACATATTATATTAGTGTAGTTTTCTCATTTTGGGTATCCTAATTTATCTAAATTTTCTCTCAACTTTGAAAACTCTCTCCCTTTATATAAACATCAGAATCAATATAACATACTTACAATTTTTCCTTTTCATTACAATTAACAAAAATGATTAAAACAGGTAAAACATATAGATTCAATATCTTAATATATATGATACCTTGATATATTTTGTTTATGGATTTCTCATGTATTATAGTATTATACAAATAATAACAGAATAACGCTATTTCACTATTAGGACAAAGATTTGCCCTAAGAAAAGTGGCAAAGAGTACGACGAAGAGATCATTGAAAAGACAGAGAACTCCAAGATGACTGCTTCCTTGATATCTGTGAAAACCATATTTTACATCGTACGTTCTCTAATTTCTACTAAATTTATTTGTATTATATTTTTATGTGCACATATATTTTCTAAGTTTATAGTACTTATACTTTAAGTTTAAAATAAACATAAAATAATTTGCTATGATTTATCAGTTATTAAAGTCAAATTAACTTAGCAGGAACTAATTGCAACAAAAATAAAACCTAACATACAAAACCTATATTAAACAAATAAACAATTCGATTTAGTATTGTATGGTACATTTATATTGTATTATAGTGAAACGTTTAAGAATCATTGGAGCATTCTAAATTGTGCTAGTACAGATATATGTAAATAACAAGTTTTAATTAATGTATACAGACGCAGTATATATTAATGAGAGTATTAACTGAAATATTTAACCTTTGCAAGTGTGTAATATATAATAAACTATTAAAAAAAATTAAACGTATTATAAAAATATGAATGTATTATCAATTACGCTATGCAAATTATATATGTTTCAATATGTATATTTAACATTGCAATTAGTATATTATTATTATTAATAATAATAATATTTATATTTGATATTGTTTACAATGAATAGAAACTAGCGTTAAATAAATTCGACTACTTTATATGTACGCAGTATTAACCACAATGACACAGTTCTCTCGGTCTGTCTCAACTCCCCCTATCACCATTTCCAGTTGCTTCTTGCGGCTTCTCTTGCCGGCAAGTGGTACAGTCCTTATTTCTTCGCCTTCCATCTGCTCAATATTGTTCAGAACAATCAGCTGCTTCAGGGAGTTATTCAAGCGGTGACACAAAACGGTCAGTCAAGTTGACGTCAATCATAATGTATTATTCTTATTATGCATAGTTTGTTTGCTTTATTTATTTAAAGCTAAATTCCTAAAATAAAATGTTCTAATATACACAAGCTATACTTTTTCTAGAAATAGGTCTAATTTGATATTGTAGTAATGTTGTAAGCAATGTTTGTGTTGTTATTGATTAGTTAATACTCTATAGTTTATACCTAGATCAATGT
>JAYRBW010034227.1:0-12007 GCA_036023295.1 Invenusta paracnida | reverse complement strand
GCGATACCGTCCAATGGTATTGCTCAGAAGTGGGTCCTGCCTCGTGTATGTAGGCTGGGAGGAGCATGCACCAGAGGCAGTAGGCTGAGGTCAAGAAATGCGTAACCCATTGACAGGGATCAGATTTGGCGTCCGTGCCTATTACGAGGAGATAATAAAAGAAAATGTAAAAATCAATCAATGAAAATTATAACTTTTAACAAATAGTGGTATTATCTACCTATACTACTGATAAGCGTTAACAAGTAGTAAACCTTTTTAATTATACATATATGCCCGTAATATGACGGAAATTATTAGGTTATAAATTAGGAGCTATGATGTAAACTTGTACTGAACATCATAAAAGCAATTTTTATTTTAAAAATTGTCATAATACTATAGGCTAACCATAGAGTAATAATATATAGAGTTTCGACTCTTATTGATTCTGTATGCAGTTTTATACTACTATTCGTCTACCCTATTTAGCTTTTGCAAAATAATGTTTCTAAAATTCACAGCAATTAAATTGTTTATACATTAAAACAGTTTTAGATACACAAGCAATGAATTCTATATTACAGACAACTTACGTATGTTCGAATTGTATGAATATGTATATTTGATCTTGAAATTAGTTTAATTAAAATATTTAACACTACTTTTAGTCTACCCATTTATATCAATTCATTAAAATGAAACTATTTAATATTGACAAAACTGTACAACGCAATACATGTGAAATCAATAAAAGTCAAAACTCTATGTATAATTTATCTATGAGGATAAGTTTAAATATACTCACAAACTGCGCCATCTAAAAAATTATAGTTTCAATTTTTAAACTAAAATTACTTTAATTATAAATTGCTTTATTTTATTTATAAATATAGAAGTAGTATAAAGCTATAAGTATCTTATATTTATAATTAAAAATATTTGTTCTTATTAAATCTACTATACGTCATGTATAAAAAATTGGAATATCAGTAAAGAAACAACATATCGTATGCAATGTATTACGTAATTACCCTTTTGAAAGGCGTCCTTAATCTCTTGAAGTGGTCGTTTAAGCAGTGTTCTCTTTTTCTTGGTGTTATCAGCCAGTGTAGCAGTAGTAGAAGTAGTGGGGGTTTCTACCGCCGGAACTGAAGTGGAGGCATCACCACCGCTACAACAGGAGAGAGTGGGAGATCAGGTGAGATAACAGAGGACGAAAGCAAGTCACCGAGAACAGAATTGCATCAAGAGGAGGAAAGTGGAGTCCCTCCCTCAACATCACAAGTATCCAAGGGGTCGTGGTTGCTTAGTAACCGGTATTGTCTTTGTTGTCTGGGTGTACCGGCTGAGGTGCAGTTTTCGGCTTGAAGTAGAAAGAGGCAGAGAGATAATTGGTTTTAAAGAATTGGTTACAATTAGTTTATAATACGTATGTATATGGATCAAAAGTAACTGATTACTTAAATAAAAATATGGAAATATTTATTACAGAAAAAACTTAATCGATGAAAATAGCGATTCATTAAATAAAACTTACCATGCAGAAACTCTCTTGGTGTCATCATTGGGGTAGCTACTCCCCCACCCCCTCCTCCAATTGTGGAGGTACATTGTGGAGTACCATCCCCACCGACAGCTACAAGTTCCGATGACAGAGGATGCTCCTCACCAGTAGTAGTAGTAGTAAGTGAGGGTGTCTGCTCTCCAAGGGGTTAGAGGCGTACTTTATCAAGGAGATCCATATTAACCCTTTCTCCACGGTAATCAAATTTTTTTATCCTACAATTCCTGTAAAAAAATGTTGTACCAGCTCTGCAGGAATATCTCTGTTTGTTCGGCAAGTACCACAAACTAAAGTCAACCTTGCATGGAGATAGGTTACCAGACGTACGCTACAATACCAATTATCCAGAGTTATAGTGTAACCTTTATCTAGCATATCTGCATCTGACATAATCAACACCACAATGATTTCTGATTTTCTTAGGTCTTGAATTCCAGGTTCATCGCATGTTATTTCTTTTTCAGCACCGTAATATACAACAGAGGAAATCATATAGCCATGAATCTGTGAGAACAAAGAGTTTTATACCGAATCTTGCTCGTTTTATCCTTATACACATTTTGAAATGTATCCGACCCTTTAAGAGAACCAATGATTCAGTGAACTGCGCACACACTGATTCAATGCACCAGTGAACTGTACAGAAGTAGGACCAGTATCAGTGTCACTAGTGACAAAGTGCCAAGCATCATGTGGTTGTGGCACATCAGCAAGTACTGCTGCTTCAGGTTCATTGTCATCAGAATCGTCCTCCGAGCTGTCTCCCAAGTTGTCCTCCATATTCTCATCATCTTCGATCTCATTATCAGAGTCGTCATAACCGTACTGCCTATAGTGGGTTGTCGATTTCGTGAAATCAATCTACTAACCACAGCACTCACATGAATAAATAATAGTCAGTTATTGCAATTGTGCTGCGTGCATGCATAGCATAATCTAAACTGATCTCTCTCCACCCAGAACATCGGTAACACTATAATCAATCAGAATCGAGTCAATTGGTAAACAAATAATTTGTAACAATTCTGGTAATGCTTTATACTGCGCTCTAACCAATCAGAATCGAGTCAATCGATAAACAAATAATTTGTAACAATTCCGGTAATGCTTTATACTGCGCTCTAAAGTTCCTGTAAGTTCATAAAAACATATTTAATTGTGCAGTTAGCTACGACGGATATATCCGTCATAGGAAGGAACAATTGACGGATATATCCGTCATAGTAGAGAAAGGGTTAAGGTTGACGGGGAAAATGGTGCCGTAGGTCACTGGTGGGATTTCTAGATCAGGCTCCGGACCAGCGATGAATTTTGTGTACTCGCTGAATGTTGAGGAAGGAATAGAAAATACTCATATTTATATGGATTTAGCAGAATACTAGCCTAGTTATAATTCTAGCCAATCTAGTAACGATCAACTGACCTCTGCACGGCTTTATCCGTCTCAAGCAGTCGCGGCAGTTGCAGATCCCCTTTTTTTAAATTATGATTGACAGATTGAAGGAGAAATTTTCGTGGGAGTGAAATCTCAGGTCAGTCGCGTTATCAATCTAAACGCGATAAGATTGATCCAATCGAGATTACATAAACAAAATATTTGTAATTTAGCTGAATATAATAAATTCAACGTCTAATTATACCACTTATTGAAATAGTCTATTCATATTTATATTTTTTAGAAAGCTATCACCTCTATTAATATCTGTCCATTCATAAAATATTTATTTCATGGTTTAAAATTAAAAAATGCTTTGTTACGTAAGCTGTTGTAGCAACATTTTAAATATATAAAATAAAAATAATTATATCAATTTAAGAAAATTAAGTGAAAAATATAAAAAGTACATTTTATTATCTTTAATTTGAAACCAAATAATAGGTTTTTATTAAAATTGAGTGACAAAAATGTTAATACAAGGAAACATAAACTTATATAAATTACCTGCTTAACACACACTCCAGGTCCAATTGCATAATAAAGTCATTTTGATGGAAAAACGATTGATGAGCAGGTGGTTAGAGAAAGCCTAGATGTTAAAGAATGGCTGATATTTGAAAATTGTTCAAAGTGCTATTAATAGTCAATAACTCTTTGGTTTCCAACGATGAACTCATTAAAATACATGCAGTTTGACAAAACTCTGGGAAGCGGTGATGGTATTCGATGAATGCTTACTTAATGGATAATCTACTCCACAATCGTCCATGTGCACTTGTGGGGAGGTTTATTCCTTCACGAGAAATGAACCGAGTCCTTCATGCAATAGCTCAGTTAACATATGTTCCGAAGTTTATTTTATTATTAAGGACTCCCAATTGGCACTTTCTTTAATGTCTTCGACTCTTTTGTTCGGAGTGTTTGTTAGCTCTTTCTGGATTTTGCCCTTAGTATTGCTGATGGTGGATTAATTTGGAAAGTTAAGAATGTGTTCATTAGCGAAGGAATGTGCAGAATTGTTGTTCTGGATAGTAGTATCTAGACAATTGTGATTAGATCGACACTCAACTTTATGGTACACAATTTTGAGCCAAACTCTGATCATTTCATTACTTCTTCGCTAGTGATGTAATGATTCACGTAGGAGCCAAAGATATCGTATATTAATGTTTTACGGAAACTTCTTCCAGAGTGAACGAGTGCATTGATCGTCGAGAAAAAAGTTTTTCGGAATTTGGTTTCTTGGATAAACAACAAATCAATTCGTCTCATTTCGCCAGTTTATGAATATGTTATTTTTCTCAAAAGTTCATCAGGATAATTACCTGAGAATTTGTTTCATATGGGTGGTTGTGATTCCGAGATTACGTGGAGTCTGCTTTCGACGATAAAAAGTCACTGTTAGAATGGATCAGAGGGTTGAGATGTGCCCAAGTAAGTTTTCCGCTCGCAATTGTGTCAGCCTATAGAAATCTACAAAGTTGTCCATTTTCTGAAAGGACTGCTATGACCGAAAAATAAGCTTAAATGTGAACTATTTTTTTAGTAGATTGTTTTTATGTATGCAAACATTTACATTGTTGCAATTTTAAAGTGACTGCTTTTATGGAAAAACATATTTACAAAGTGTCATTTTGGGGAGACTGGTTTTATGAATGCAGTTGATTGCGATGTGGTCATTTTTCTGAGAGGACTGCTTTTATTTATGCAATTGTTTACAATATAACCATTTTTCTGAGTGCGCTGCTTATATACATATTTATGCTGTTATTTAGAATGTGGCTATTTTTCTAGAAAGGCTGCTTCTAGAGATGCCATTATTTACAATAAGGTCATTTTTATGAGTGAACTGCTTTTGTGGGGACAATTATTTACAATGTTGCATTTTTTTAATGTGAGCTACTGTTATGAATGCAATTATTGAAGATGAGGTCATTTTCAGTGTGGAAGATGCACCGTTTTATACTGGGACTATTGTTATGGACAGTTGTTCGAATGAATCGCTTTTATGAATGAAATGATCTACGGTGTGGCCATTTTTGTGGCCAAGACTGCTAATGAATGGATGCAAATAGTCATAATGTGGCTAAATTATCTGAAAGGATTGCTTTTATGGAAGCAAGTATTTAAAATGTGACATTTTGCTGAGTATACTGCTTATATTAATAAAATTAATATAAATGAGTCCATTTTTGTAATGCACTTGTTTCATTTTTGTTATTAATGAGCAATTTTTCTGAGTCAAATATTCTCAATGTGGACATGTTTCTGAGTAGATTACATTTAAAAATGGAATTATTTTCCCTTTTTCTTTTGTGCAGAACGGAGTGCTCTTTGGGTCTATATAGGACCCCGGCAAAATGGACACTCTTTTCTAGGCAGATTGTCGAGACATATTCGGCAAATTTTGTGGCTTGCGTGGCAGGGAAGTGTAACATTGCACTCTCGATCCATGCAGATTTGACAATCATTCTGAAATATAATTAAAAAGGCAATAAATATTTATGATTGATTGGTATTTTGGTTATATGATTGAAATATTTGATTGTTTTATAGCCAACTATAAATTGAATCTCTCAGGGAAATATATTGGATTGATATATAAAAATCCAACACAATTTTAATATAAAATTATTTCAATTACATAAAAATGAAGAAATAAAAACAATAATTATTGAACATTTGAAAATGACTCAATAGAAGTACGCATATCATGTTAATAACATAATGTTTATTAATATTGTATTTAAAGTAAATAGTTCAATATTTTCAATATATGGTTTAAATATTTAGCTCGATATTGAAAAGCCTAGAACCCCAACTTACACTGGCATCCAGGATATCGTCCAACTTACACTGTCAGTTGGTATGCCGGAAGTCCAAGTTGGGTATCTGGGATGCTAGTCTAAGTCGGAAATATAAGGATATCAGATGCCTGCAGAGTGTAGAAATCATCTCTACTTTTACTAGCATCCGTTATTTTTGTTGGCTGTTCTATTTGACGATTATAACAAACTATTGTTTATTACTTCAGTAAAAGTCTAAAATTTTATTTACCTGTAAATGAGTTAAATATTGCATTATACGATAATAATTCTTATTAATTGGGACTATTTTTTCTAACGAAGAAGAATAAATAGAAGATTTGTTGAGAGGTTGAGCGTCATTGCAAATGAAATACATGTGAGCAAATGTGCGCACTACGAAAGGATGTTATTCTTATTGAATGATGGCTCTAAGGTCTTGAATGACAAATGGAAGCTCTGTAGAAGAGTCCGAAACGGTGAGTATTTAAAGAGACGATTATGAAAAATGAATATGGTGAAACTAAAGTTATTCTGCTTAATGTATTGAACCTTTTAATCTAAATGTTTATAACAAAGAAGTGTAGATATACATATTCTGTAAAAATTTGAAGCGTATACTAAAATGTAGATCGTTTTGATTACGCACGATGCTTAACTGAGAGATATTTTCCAATGAATATTGTGTTTTGGCATGAATATAAATTAAAAGGTAAAGGCTACACAACACGAAATTATTTATTACGCCTGAATTTTCGGTTTTATAAGCAAATCTTGTGGCAACACACATATAGTGAAACAACAATGAACAGATTACAGTTATTATACCTACCTTCAACACAAGCATACAAACAATCGATAATAATTAGATTAGTGTTCTCTTATTAAAGTATTAAAGTATTATACTGAAGTATTAAATAACAATATGTTATAGCCATAAAATAAAACAATTAACCAATTAAGATATTGGGATGTCGGCAAGAAGTTGAAACGATCTCTAGTTTTTGCAGACATACAACATTTTTATATTATTCGACTTAAATTGGCATCTCGGATGCCCAACTTGGATACCGGCATCCAAAATGATAGCGTAAGTTGAGCGATATCCTGGATGCTCGATAGAGTTAATAGGGCTTTAGACAAATGACAATGAGCTGAACAATTATATAAAAACAATTGAAAGTAAATAACCGGAATATGCGTTAAGTTAAAATAAAATTAGTTTAGAAATTTTCTTAAAAAAATATATAAAAAATATTGCGTATTCAATTTGAAGATCAAACAGCTATTTCAACAATATTATTATTTATTTGTTGGTAAAATATAGGATTTGTTGGCATCAACAATATTAAAGTAACTATTATATCCAGTAAAAAATGATTTATAATCAGACTGTGTATTAATGCATCTTTTAAAGCTACATTTATAATTCAGTAAAAAAAGTAAATAATAAAATTAGCCTTTCTTATTATGCAAATTCAATTATCACAAATTTATAGATTTCGTCATCGATTATGTACGTATTCATGTATGCATAATAAGAAAAACCTGAATATGCTTAATTTAATATGAACAAATCCAATTGTAAATTTGATAAAATACAGTTTTTATTAAGCGAAACACGTTTAATTAATAAATTTTATATTAGGTGCTTAAACAAAATTGTTAATTATAATTTTTTGGAAATATCATAAATGTAACGAACGATATACATATATAGGAAATTATTCACTTCAACCATTTTTGATCCATCACAATTATTGATAAATAAATAAACTATTTAAATGAGAAACAATTGTAAATTTTTTTCTGAATTAAATGCATGAGTTTTGTCTGTATTAAGTATAAAAAAAAAACGAAAACAATTATAGAGTAAATATAATTCAATGAATATACCAAAGAAATACTAACCTCTAAGGGTTCAGCCTCTTGATTGCAGCCTCTTTTAATCAACAAATCAATAATGTCCACATGGCCTATGGCCCTTGCCATGTGAAGAGCAGTCATCTCAAATTGTCCCCTAGCGTCCACATCCGCTCCTCTTTCTAAGAGCAGTCGCACTGCATCCACCTTCTGGTATAGACAGGCAACATGTAGCGGATAATTTCCATTTTCATCTTGTATTCGTTGGTTGCAGCCATTTTCAATCAACACATTCATAATCTCGACGTGAGCTTTTTCACTTGCCATGTGGAGAGCAGTCCGCAGCAATTGTCCCCGAGTGTCCACATCCGCTCCTTTTTCTAAAAGTAGTCGCACTGCATCCATCTTATTTTTTATACAAGCACGATGTAGCGGATAATCTCCATTATCATCTGCTATTCGTTGGTTGCAGCCGCTTTTGATTAACACATCCATGATCTTGATGTAACCTTCTGCACTTGCCATGTGAAGAGCAGTCCACCCATTTTGTCCCCGAGCGTCCAAATTGGCTCCACTCTCTATGAGTGTCCGCGTAGCATCAATCTTGTTGTTAAGACAGGAACGATGTAGCGGATAATCTCCATTTTTATCTTGTATACGTTGGTTGCAGCCTCTTTCAATCAATACATTTATAATCTCGACGTGACCCATTTCACTTGCCACGTGGAGAGCAGTGCGATTATATGATCCCTGAGCGTTCACATCAACTCCGCTTTCTAAGAGTAGTCGCACTGCTTCCACATTGTTATTTAGACAGGCAGTGTGTAGTAGATAATCTCCATTCTCATCTGCTATTCGTTTGTTGCAGCCGCTTTTGATTAATACATCCATGATCTTGATGTAACCATTTTCATTTGCCATGTGGAGAGCAGTCCGCCGCAATCGTCCCCGAGCGTCCAGATCCGCTCCTATTTTTATGAGTAGTCGCACTGCATCCACCTTGTTGTTTAGGCAGGCAACATGTAGCGCATTATCTCCATTCTCATCTGCTATTTGTTTGTTGCAGCCAGTTTTAATCAGCACATTCATGATTTCAACGTGACCTTTTTTACTCGCCATGTGAAGAGCAGTCGACCCATATTGTCCCCGAGCGTCTATATCAACTCCTCTTTCTAAGAGTAGTCTCACTGAATTCACCTTATTGTTTTGACAGGCAACATGTAGCGCAAAATGTCCATTCTCATCTGCTATTTGTTTGTTGCAGCCGGTTTTAATCAACACATCCATGATTTCGACGTGACCTTTTAAACTTGCCATGTGGAGAGCAGTCATCTGAAATTGTCCCCATGCGTCCAGATTAACTCCGCTTTCTAAGAGTAGTCTCACTGCATCCACCTTGTTATTTAGACAGGCAGTGTGTAGTGGATAATCTCCATTCGCATCTGCTATTTGTTTGTTGCAGCCTCTTTCAATTAATACATTCATAATCTCGACGTGACCTATTGCACTTGCCATGTCGAGAGCAGTCGACCCATATTGTCCCCGAGCGTCCATGTCAACTCCTCTTTCTAAGAGTAGTCTCACTGCATCAGCCTTGTTGTTTAGACAGGCAACATGTAGTGGATAATCTCCATTCTTATCTACTATTTGTTTGTTGCAGCCGGTTTTAATCAACACATCCATGATTTCGACGTGACCATTTTCAATTGCCATGTGGAGAGCAGTCCACCCATATTGTCCACGAGCGTCCACATTCGCTCCCCTCTCAATGAGTAATCGCGCAGCATTCATCTTGTTGTTTAGACAGGCAATATGTAGTGGATAATTTCTAAATGCATCCATAATCGTTTGATCTCCTCCATTTATTAAAAGTTTCTCCAAAATCTCAGTATTCCCTTTTTTGATAGCAATATGTAGAGCTGTGTCTCCATTTATTTTTTCATTCACCTGTTCAAGTTAGAAATAAAATGTGCACTTATTTTGAACTGCTAATGTGTGAATATAAAAAATCTTTAGTTGTCCTATATTTTTATTTTTAACTTTGCGTATATAATATATTACTGTTCTTTTAAAATGTACATTAATAAATCATACCTATACATATATTTTACTATAAAACTGATGCTTTCTAGATAGCATTTTTTAGTTTATTGATGAATTCACAAATTTCAGCTAAAATTTTTTTGTAAATTTCTACTGCATTTATGCATTATTACAATAAATAAATGTAATGCTGTATTAAATATTTATTTTTAATTACTGTAATATTTATTGTTTATTTTATATTTAAATTATTATTACCACACTATTTTATTTGTATAATTTAGTCAAAATATTTTCTAGTTTACCTTATCTCATTTAATTAACGAAATAATTCAACCAAATAAGTTTTTTTAATAGTAGCTTTGGCAACAGTGTAATAATTTTCGTAATATTTATAGTTTGCTTCGAATAATGTACATAAATGCTTTCAAAAGATTATATTACCCCTGTCTATGAAACTTTTTTAGATTCATAACCACTTAATTAGCTGCCAAATTTATTAAACTCACGAACAATAATGCCAAACAAAAATAAAAACTACATATCAATACTAAAAGTATAATAAACCCGACATCAAATTAACAATTTTTCAGGATTTCTTTATGATTCACGATGTACCTTAATTTATCGATATTCAATTTTTATCAAAACCATTTATATTGCAAAAAAGTATTTTAGAGACTTTCAGCTTTGTTATTTTGTCTTGGCTTTCTTTTATGGTTTGCAAGTATTTGTAATTATTGTTACTTTATGATTTATAAGTCGTGATAGACAATCAAAACAAAATGATACTGATTTATTTAAACATGACTATAGTTAAATATAGAGAACAAATGTATTGGAGAAGAGTAAATTATAGAAGATCTGAGCAATTTTTAATAAAAGTATCACATTTGTCACAAAGGTAGTTTAAGATACTGCGATGAATATATGTGGATATCCCACGGTGGGGCTGAACCAACTTTTAGTAGAAAAAAATTGAACAGACATAAAGTAAGTTTTAATGTACACAGAATTGAATTCTAAGTTTAGGGGTATAATTTTTATTATAATTTTAGTTTTCTAGATATTTAAAAAAAATCGATAATTCCGAAAAATCAACAAAATGTTTTATTAGCGAATTTTTTTTTAAATTGAACAGTCATAAAATCGGTTTCATTTGGTCACTTAATTAGAAGATCAATTTTTGCTAAAGTGTAATTTTACCTTTACTAATTTAATAGACATGTACAAACATGCCTATAACTCATTACGTATTCAACTACTAACTATTGATTATAGATTATATGTATGTATTTCTTAGTTCACATCTTATTGTTACATAATATACTGTGAATACCTATTACAATGTTACCTAAATAAACTATTATACTATGTATATATTACTATTAAAATTAGTAATTTGTCAGTAACAGTTTCCGTTTTTTTGGTTTAGAATTAATGTATAGAATTTAGCAGAATTGGTGCCGCTGCTACTGAAGGGGCCGTCCCATCACCATAGACGCCCCATCAGCTACTTGAGGAGATGGGATCTACTGGCGAACAGGTTCACCCTTTAGGGGGCCCGTGCTAATACTGACAGGCTCCCTGTCGGTATTATTCGGTGGCAACCCCCGAATGTGATGAGCGCCGGGCATCGTTGAAGCCAGTGAGCCAGGTCCTCCGGCTCTTCTCTGCACCGTTGGCAGATGGGGTTGGCCGTTGGATCCACAATCCTGGCGTAGGCTGCAAGACTCCGGCAGTGGCCCGATCGAAGTTGGGTGAGCATCACCGTCTCTCGGCGTGACCTGAGGTCCACCACATGCATACGAGGGAAACATACATAAGAATCATTATACAAGGGGAGGGAGGGCAGAGAAAAGTGAAAGGGGAAAGTAAAAAAAGAGATATCGGGCTTATTAAGCCCGTAGATTTGTCTGACCCGCTGGTGGGAGGGTTGCTGACAAGGAAGTTATTACGCAGAATTGCGGGCGAGGCACTCCAGCTCATGAAGTCCTGATTGGCGTCCGTATCTCGGGTGGCCTGGTCCTCGAACTCCGAGGGATCACCACGGCTGGCTGCTCTATTGGCCTTGACATCGGCCCACTTATTTCCAATGAGGCCGCAATGGCTTGGGACTCATTGGAGGATGGTAACGCCTGTGAGGTCATCCAGCTCCCTTCTGATGCGACTGATGGTATGAAATTCCTTTCTCTGGCGTCGTTCTTGAGGTCGTCACTCTTTTTCGACTTTTGGCCATTGTCAAGGAGGTGATCTTGGATTTTCCATCTGTTTCTTGTGTTGTGCCATGGTGGGACCCTACAGGACGAATGT
>JAYRBW010034226.1:0-33021 GCA_036023295.1 Invenusta paracnida | reverse complement strand
ATCCGCTATTAGCATTTTCACATGCTTTCCCCAAAATCCCCCATTTCTTTCTGAGAACGCGATAACGGCCCTTATCAAGGCCACCACTCATTGATTGATCACTAAACACATGCTCACATGTGTAACAATAATAATAATTTATTTATATAACTAATAATAAATTATAAAAATAAAAAATAAAAATATATTACAATAACATGTTTTTTTAGGGGGGCGGCGTTAGAAGTGGCCGGGGCTGTATATATATTTGCAATCTGTTTTCGTTTTGATATTCGTTTTATCATACAATCAACAACAATGTCGAATTTTATTTAACAAAATTAACTTTGTTAACTGTATAATTTGTGTATCTTAACAGGGTTATTTATTATTATTACTACTTGTTTCAGATGCTCTTCCGAAGCATAACCTCCCTGCTCAAAGAGATGCATTGGAAACTAAAATTCGTTCTCTGATACATCTGAAAAAGTTTGATTTTGCAAGAACTCACATTGATGATTTGGTAATTCAAGGCTTTATAACGCCCGCATATATATGATATATTACACATTTTTTGGCTTGTAAACAGTGTACAACTATATTTAAAAAGTTCAAAGATTGTTTTTAAATGTATTATTATTTCAAGGCTTACGTAATTTTTTGCTGTTGAATTTACGATATTGTGTAATATGTACTATAATTTCAATCACTATATTTACACAGGATAGTTATAATACGTAAAATAATAATAATAATACAAAACAAAAATTTTGGTTTAAATTTCGAACTGTTTTGTAGTAAATATGAAGTTTAATGGCAATATTGTATTTCAGACCTCAACAATAAGTGAAAAGCGTGTAATATACTACGATATAATTTATAATTATGAATACATTATATCATATTCTACGAAACTCCTGTGTTCTATTTTTGTAGAAGTGCCTTTATATAGCTTTGTATGTAACGTAGTAGTCATAAACTTAGTCATTAGAACTTATTATAGCAGTATTACCAATCCATACGCAACCATTATATAAAAATGTCTTTAAATAGAGCTGTACTGATACATTGATACTGATGACTGTTTTTCTCAGTCTATCCAACAACATCACTAATTTAAATATAAAGCAAACCAGATTGAAATTGAAACCAAATGACAACACCACTGTCATTTATAGGGTATTTTAAATACATAAAAATACCATAATTTTCTATGATCTTAATTGAAATATCAACTGGCTCATATTACAACTAATTAATTTGATAAAAATTACCATTACAAGCGAGTTTTTTGTTGATATTGGTGCAATCATTTTGTAAATATATAAAAAAATAGATATTTATTATTTAAAAATTCATTTGAGGTTTATTTTGATACAAATAAGTTACAAATTTATAATAATTACATATATATATCCATTCCATTTTAAATTTAGTTTTTTCATTCATTTAGTGGAATTATTTTTATCCAATAAATAGAATAAAAAATCTGTATTTTAGTTTATAATTATTTGATTTGCTTTTACTGTCAATTAAGTTATTGTTTGTTTTAATAAAAAGGTACTGTCTGAGAATACATGACTATTAATAACTATTTATATTTAATACTACTAGGTAGTAGTGTGTCAAATAAAATGAACAATGTGCTCCCACGATTTTCCATACATAATTGAATGTATTAAAATATTTACTACCTCACAAAAGTATGTGCGTATCTTTCAATTAAATTATATATTATGTGTATAAATTAAGAAAATTTAATCGTAAATGATTAATTTGTTTAAGGAATTAGATTATTGATGCTTTACTTCAGTTGCATATCTCTTTTACAGCTGGGAATGTCACAGACTGAAGATAATCGAATAGCCATTCTTAATTTGATTCTTTTCTTTTTTTCAAAAAAGGATGAATTACTTAGTAAGTTTTTTCGTCTATATCGAATATTTTATTAATAAGCATATTAAGTACTTTGCTGTTATTTAGATTGTTTTTCTAGGTATTTTTTATTGAATGTATATGATATATGAATAGTTTGTATATTTTTTACTTATAAAAAGGAGCGCCAATTTACTAACTTTATACAAACTTAAATGTTTTAAAATTTAGTATTGAACCTATTTTTAAAGAATATAATATTGTGTTATTTTACTTTTAATTGGAATCTTAATGCGATAAGGAAAAAATAATTAATTAAATCATGTGTGGTCAGTTTATATGTTAACTCATTTGTTTTATATTTAACCTCAATAGTGATGATATAAACTTTCTTTTATTACTATTGAACTAAAAATTGTTTGCATCCTTAATAGTTTGCAATAAATTTTACATTTTTATTTGTTTTGCTTATTCCTGATTATACACCATTCAGTCAATATTTAGCGGCCAAAATATTCGTTTGCAAGCATCCCTCCTACTTCTTATATTTATTAATGTCTCTTTGGGATATTACCTTCAAAATAAATTGACTACTGTTTTGTTTAAACCGCTTCCATTCTTCTTTCAACATTAGATGTATAATTAATTCACATATTTTCATTAGTGCGCTCATTATGTACTAAACTTTTCACTCATCCCTTTGTCTATTTCTATTTATCTATTGACTAACACAGAATTGTGCTAAAATGAATAATTATATTTTTAATATGCGGTATTTAATAAACCTTGTATCGTCTATACCGACTCAGAATTTGCTAATTTATCAACATTTATCTATGTGTAAACTAGATTATATACATTATCATATTTACATTAAACTCTTTAGATGAGATTCGCACAATTCAACAGCTCCTTCTCCACCTTGGTGACCACGGTGGACTCTGGTTACAGCTCGGTAAACTTTTATTTTCACCTGAATTTTCATTGACTGACTCATACTGGCTGCCCGCTTTATGTTATGTCAAAGCATCGTTCCACCTGAAAGCATCTGGCGAACCGAAAGACAACGACGACACTGATAGGGTAGCCCATCTGATAGAGGTGAACAAGAAAACAATTTCCTATATGTGTATATTTATTTTTATTGATTAATGTGTAGTTTTATTAATTGAAAACATTAAAAGTATAGTATTTTTTTTCAGCTTTGGAAACGCGATAGAAAGTTTTAGAGAACTTGCTGTAAAAACTGTACATTGATATTAATTTTATTGCATATCTATTTGTATGACACAAATTTATATGCCACCTTTTTTTATTTTGACTATCGCTTTCAATTTGTAAGAATTTTAAATACGTATCGAAATAAATCATTGTATAATTTTTGTATAAGAATTAGTCAATTATTTTATGTTAATTTCTAATATTTTAATGTAAGCAGATAATTATAAACAATGAATCTTTATTTCCTACTAGAATTGAAAAAAATCGTTTTTTCTTTTTCTTATACTAAACGAACACAAAAGGTTTGTGACACAACTAAACTTGCTAGCTGAATATTTTTTAAATGACATTTCAAAATACACTATAGTGTAGATATTAAACAAATTATATACTGTATTTTTAATCTATTACAATGTATTTTTTTATAGAATTTTCTAATGCATCATTTAGTATACTTTATGTTTTATTTTTAGCTCAAATCAAAAATAGCAAATATGCCCGAAACAAGAAAATACACATTTGAAGAAATTGAAGTGAGTCTATTTTACATGGCAATTCCTACAATATTTAGTGTAGTAATTAATACACTACGCGCAAAATGATTACAAAATATTTATTAGAAGCATAACTCTTACAGCTATTGCAAAAGGGATTTTTTTCAAATATAGATTACTTATATAGGTCATGGTTCAATAGTTACCTACAAAAACTACCTATGGTCCACACTTAACAGCAAAGGAAACAGTAACTCAAATATAAGGAAAGGCTGGCGATGGCTAGGAATGCTATTCAAGTAATGGCCACCAGAGTAGCAGCGTTGGCAACCATTCGAAACTGAAGCTACTGAGGGATACAGCATACGAAATTGCATCATATGGTAGTAAATGCTGGGCAATGACCGACCAAGGGCGACGAGGAGAAATTAAATTCATTTGAGATGTAGACATATAGAAGACTTGCTAGTAAGTTTGTTGAGACAAAAGAACAAATCTCTGGGACCTAGACGGTATAGGCGCTATTCTAACATCACTCTATACGCAAGAACATTGGATTGAGTAAGTTACGGTACTTTGAACATGCAGTAAAGCGAGATGGCTTAGATAAATTGATCATCCATGGGTACCGGTCCAAGGGAAGAAGGCCAAGAAGGTGACCGTCAGTACAATGAACAAAGAACATAATAACCGGAAGCGGATTGGCAGAACGAAACGGGGAACGATCCTGGCGGCCACAGCAGCGCTCGAAGGACCTTTTGACTGAACGGACGGATTGATATTGTTTGGAGTTGATTGCTTTTATGCTTTTATATACATAGGTTGTGCGCTTTTTAGCCTCCTTTACGCTTATACACATTTGACACATTTGTATGCTTTTTGTAAATGTGTTCATTGTGATTTTTGTTTGCTCTTTTCTTGTTATTTATAAAATTGAATATTTAGTGCGGTAATTTAAATTTAAAAAGTATTTAAATTATTTAGTGCAGTAATTTTGCACTACGAATTGATTATATTTACTTTTACTTGGATAAATAAAGTAAAACATTCGCTCAGTTGGAGAAGTTCCAAGAGACTTTAATCGATGTTTTTTTTTACAAATATGTTGCATCTTTTGATAAAAACTAAATTGAATTATTAAAAATTGTGATGCTTTGAAGAAAGTTTTTATGGAACTAGAAGATGCAATACGCATTCTATAATATCTGCTCCACCCCCACGATTGAAGAGGCTTCAACGAAATAATATATATTGAGAATCTCGAGATACACGTCCATTAGTTACTTAATACTAATAATATAAGCTAAAAATGGAAAAAAGTGTTATCTCAACCCATAAAAGAAATTAAATATCCGTTAAATGAGTTAGCTCTTTAGTTAATAATATTAGACTTGAGCTAACTACTTAAAACAACTATTATACTAAAAGCATTTTGTCTATGATATTTATAATTGTATAACTTCATTCAATTTAATGTGTTTTCTATTAATTTTAATTATGTATTCACCATTTGAATTTTTGATATTTCTATTAATTAGGACATAAACGTATTATAATGGCATTAATATATTTAATAATTTTTTAGTAATAAAAAATGTAGTTAGCTCAAGTCCAATGTTATTAACTAAAGAGCCAACACACTTTTTTTCCATTTGTTGCTGAATACATTATTAATAGACAATTTAATGTAGCATTTGATTATATATAATTGTAAAGGTATGTCCAGTCACACAATTCAATTTAGATAAACTCCACAGAAAAATTTAACAAATCTGAGCCCTTCATTATTTTTAGAGAAGTGAAACAAATATAACTCATTAAGTAATATTAAGTAATACACATAATGTATATATAAAATATTTGTTTGATCACAATATGCATTCTCAATATAGCATTTTAAAGCAGTCATTTACACTCAATAATATATATCATATTATACAGAGATATGGAATTATATTATACTAGGTGCAGCGTTTTTAAATAACACCACGTATATAAAAAAACGAGTAATTCTACCAACAGAGTCCACTCGGTCAAAAAAACGTAAATATGTTTGTTTAAATATTCATAATTCGCCATTTTATATTCCCACCAATGCGATGGAAATTACGTTCTAAAACAGTATAAAAGATAGAATTTCAAACTGGCAAATGTACATGATATAAAGAAATGATATGAAAAGTAAAACTATAAAAATGTGCGCCTGAATTAGAGCTACAATAATATGTAATTTATAGGAGTATCGCTTTAATAATAAAAAGTTTTTCGATGGCGGCAAATAACTAGTTTTGCCTACTTTTAAACCGTAGGAATACGGAATAAAGTGCCCGTACAATATAGACTATGCATACCAAATAATATAGGCAAAACTTGTTATTTGCTGCTATCGAAAAACTTTTTATTATTTAAGCAATACTTCTATAAATTACATATTATTGTAGCTGACATTCTGAAGCAAAATTTGATATTTTTGGTATAGTTTCAAAATGGTGGATTTTCCGCTTGAATCAAAAGAGTGAGCCTTCTTTACAATCTTATATTGTTTGTTCATTATAGTGTGGACCAAACATTTATGGTTTCATATGACGTTATTATTACTACTTTATAGCACGTGTTATTAAATATAACTATTTTAACTATTTTTCGCTTTGATTGAAGGACTTATTTAAATTTTATTGAAAATGGATTTTTATTAATAATATACTACTAAACACTTTTCATTGAATAAAGTAGTAGGTTTGTTACCTAAAATCAGGAAGGCAATTTTTTAAGCATTTTTAAAATTAAATTCGAAATCTGCATGTTCGAATTACCTTGTATGTAAAGTTTAATGGATGTATACATCCAAATGCGCTAAGTGAACTCTCTTGGTATTATTACTCTATGCTTATAGGTACCTACTTACTTTTATGAAATTTCACACAGATATATAGGTAAATGTATTATCTACAAAATGCATTTTTTAGTTAAAAAGTAGGAGAAATAACAGTCATTAAAAAAATCAACAATATTAGAAAAAGAATATATCTTTATTTTCTAAGGTATCTTTAAACATCATGTTTTCGTCTTTATCATTAAAAACATCTGGCGGAAATATAAAAATGCTGCCCATGTTTCATTTATAATTACCAAAAAGTTAAACATTATTCAAATTGAATGTAAAATTAATTATTTTAAATGCCGTGGTATTTTAAAACAAATATTGACCAATCAGATATAAATAACACATAAAAAACAGATAGATAACTATTTATTTTTAAAAAGTAGGTCAATGTTTAAACGAATCAAATTACGACAAATAGTAAACAAAAGAATACAACGTTATTCTTTTTAAAGAAAAATGACGTATTTTATAGCCGTTTTTAATATTTTTCTACTCGAAAAGGTCTTTAGCTTCAAGATTGAATGAAAGTTAACTCAATATTAAAAGTTCTCAAATTCTCAATTAAATTGCTCCACGATAGTGTGCTGGCTATATTATTATTGATTTGTTAATTTTACATATTTCTTAAAGGTAGGGATTTTAATATTGATTTATTCTTTTGTCCTGGAGCTATTTAATTGAGAAAGCTACAGTTTTTCTTGTCAAAACACAACGTATATAATACTAAAAATTAAAAATGTTCTAATCAAGTGAGTGTAATTTTTTATATCATTTTACTATAATTTAATCATTCAACTTTTACACCTGTATGTAGGTAATAAGAATTCGATCAAATCATAAGTTAAATATCGGTAACTACATATCTACGAGTATGTACATCTACAAAATATAAAACATAAAATTGTATACCTATAATGCTTTCATAATTTTAATAACGACCAAAAATGACAATGCATCTCATTTCGACTTTTTAATAAAACTGAATAATTTATTTCGGTTAAGGTAGTATAAATACTATGTTTATTTTCTCTCTAATCTGATAGTAGGCACATACTTCATACCTACATAAAAACAGTAAATTCTCATTAATTATGTATATATACCCTTTCAATATCTTTGTTAGGGAAGAAGCGAACAAAACTGATTGAAAATAACGCGGCTTATAAAAAATGTAACTATAATTAATAACTAATATTAATAAAAAAAGGTATCTAAAACCAGTATAAAAGTAAAAGTACAAAAAGAAAGAAATAAGGGTGTGTCTTATAGGTGTGAACCAGGGGATAAAACAATGTCAGGAATTCAGTGAAGCATTACAAGTAACTGTCATTTTGACTTCATGATCATTAATTGAAGAAATAGAATCAACCGAGTCGGTAGCATATTGGCAAAAGAGACACAGCTAGCTCAGCTATTGAATGTTGATCTTGTGCTTATTAAAAAATAATATACATAAAATATGTAATATTATGTGGTGTTGTTTTATTGTAAATAAGATACTATAGAAATAAAACTGAGCTTGTAAACTGTTTAAGGTAACGTTATAGAGTTGAATCATAATTGAAAAAAAAAACATGTTCGTATAATAAAACATATTATAAATAACAAAATAATTATTTAAAAAATGATTATGAAATCGTAAAATAAAGATATTACCAGAGCTAATGCGGGACAAATTGCGTTTACTACGATTACTAAAACAAATATGTATATATTTATTTCATTTTTATTATCACCAATGTGACAAAATTCTTTTTATTTATCGAAACTAAAAAAAATGTATATTTAGGTACTGACCGAGTCTGTAAAACAGTGTAGGGAATTAATCTTGAAACCTTGAAGAAATTAAGATTTTGTATTTTAATCGACCAAACTTATTTAAATTATCGGTGATAGATATATGTAGTACAAGATATTATATTTTATTAAATCTCACAGTGCATTCTAGTTAAAGAAATGACACTTACCTAGTCTTCCCAATGCTTGCGCCATACCATGACTGATCCAGTAGCCAATCAAAGCAAAATCGAGATAGCTAAAAAATACACATGCAAACTAAAATAGATGCAATTATTATAACTTGTTAAACTAATAAACTATATGCATAATCAACTATCGGCTTATTTGATGCTTACAACTATAAATGAGTATATGAAAGCCTTTTAACTAAATAAACGAAAAACATTTACATTTATTTATAGCTAGATGACGCCTGCTTCACATCTATATGTTTTTTATGTTAGTACGATATTTTTAATTTTATTAATATATTGAATAATTTTTATTTTACATTTTAAAATTATTGAAAGCTAATCCTACAATAATAATAATATATATGTTGAAAATTAAAACAAACATTTTAATGAAATTTTAGCTTATTACGCATATAGAAATATTTATCTATAAATATATTTATTTGCGAAATTACTAATACTTGTGAGCAATGAATTTATAATTAATATATAAATTCACTTGATTTACAGTTATGTAAGCTGTGAATGATTGCAAAACGTTCAATTTTATTTTTAGAATTTTTAATGAAAAACATAACGGTTTTACTCCAAAATATATATATTTTAGTATCATCTAAAAAATTATCCATACTTTATCTCTTTTAGCAAAATATCTCGAATATATAAATCATCAAAAAATGCATTATTATTATTTTTTAAAGTTTAATATATTTATTCCGAATTTTAAAGTGCAAGTTACATGATAATAATACTTGTTTGTCTTGTAGGCATTATAAATCATAAGCGTTTTCAAATATCGTTCCACTTGATATATTCCATAAATATTTAATCAAAATTGAAACAAATGGTTATTATTTTAACATATTTTATAAATTTTAAACAATTAAAATATTCTGATAATTGTGACATTTTCTATTGTAAATTTTACTTCATTTTATTTTTATGGTCATATAATTTGTCTATATCGCATATAAAATTTATCAAATCAGCTTAACTCTCTCTTACCGTGGCATTGTTCCATCAGAGACATAATAAGGCCATTGAAAGAGAAGAGGCGAGAGATCTGAAATATGCAACAAATTCACTATCACACTGTTCCTAATACACTAACAATATGTACAACAATAATATTTATCAAATATAAAAGCGTAAAAACCATATTTTAATCAACTCGCAGGTTTAAAAATTATTTTGTTTAGTTTTATAATTTAATAATTTTTACAGACAATTTAATATAATAATTGAAAAGAATTCCATCATTTTCTTTATAATAATTGTATATAATTGTATATACACAAAATAGGGAAATTCGAAATATGAAATCAATTAATTAGAAATATAACATGTGTCAATATCAATGTAAAGAGTATTAATTACAAGTTATTCATGTTAAGCTTTGGAAATATTTTACATATGTATATACGTAGTTATATTAGATATATATATCATTACTTAAAATAATGTTTCTTAAAATATGCTCTTCGGGTTTATTATATGGTGTTAATTTAAAAATCTTTAAAAAAATATGTGTACCTAAAAAATATTATTCAACAGTAGCTTAAAATCAAGAAACAAAACTTACGTATTGTATTTCTTGATATTGAATAGAAGCTCATGGTTTTAGAGCCGGAGAAACTGTACGAAAACAAAAGATTTCACCAATATATTGAATCAATACTTTGATACGTAATTCAGAATAGTTCAGAAAATAGAATTTTAAGCTAGGAATATATATTAATATGTATTATTAATATAGTAATACTGAGTAATTAAATATTCTCCTCTTCATCATACTATACCAATTTTAAAAAAGCAATTTATTCATGCTTCTTAAACATTATAATGGTTTATTGATTTACAAAATAAAAAATTTCGAACTATTTTAGAGACAAGGACATTTATGATCATTTGAAATAATAAGCTTAGTCGCATGCAGTTTTTAATATTGTTCCCGGAAATAATTTTATCGCAATGTGAGACACGACAGGATCACTAGAATCTTATTTTAAATTGAACAAGCCATGAATGTTCGTTAATATCTCGACATACACTAAATAGCATTGTTTGTTATGATGTATATAGGGACACGGTGGATTGACTTAGTTTTTATATTATCAATATATGAGAATGAATGGTAATTAAAACTCGATAAATATCAGACCGCCTTCGAATAAAATTAATCTATATAAGTTATCTTGGTTATATTTTGTTTCCACTGATAATTCATTTGTTTTTTACAAAAATATGAACAAAATGTATACAGCACAGAGGTGGCCGAATTAAAGACCTCAAATACATTCAGATAATTAAAATGTACTTATCTATATGTATTTTAATTCAAAACTTACCATGTATTAGACTGTATTAACATTATTCAATGTAATACTAGTAATAACAATTGTTTGTTTTTTTAAATAGACAATATTTAATGAAGGATGCTCAATGACACACTTGATCTCTCTTTTAGTTTACTGGAAGTGATAAATAGAGATATTTTATAGTCCGCCCAACATTTGTATGAATCATATAGTCATTTAACACTTTCTCATAAAAACGGTTTATCTTCTTTGTTTTAAAAATACTACTCTCAAAGAATAACCTGTATAAGTATTCTAAATTGAAAATTGAAAATATTATTAAACTGCATTAGCTCATCTGTCGTAACTAAAATGTAAATTATTATGATGGTTTAAAAGCCTCTCCACTAAATCAAGTTATTATAACTGTATTCTGCAAAGAATTTTACTGAGCACAAGAACAATAAAAACAATAAAAGCGTTTTATTATATTATGTTTTAAATAAAGCAATATTTATAAATTAGTGTTCAGAATTTTTACAAAAAGGCATTAATGAACAAAAACTGGCATTTCCATAATTATTACGTAAAGTGTGCATTCTTTTAAAAAATCCATTAACTACATTCGTATCTAATTCGCGATTTATACAATAGATTATTTTATCCTTATTAATTTTTAAAGAAATAGATTAAGGTTATTTTCATTAATAAAATAGTTACACACTGAACGAAGCATCACTAAGTGTCACAAGTTGTATAATTATTAGTCTATTGTTTCAGTCAGTAGACTTTTTGAAGCATCCAATATTCCGAATATGTTTAGGACCATTAATTATGCCACACCCTTTCTACACGCTTTATGCGCTTTTTATGAAAGTACAAAAAGCATTTTTGTAATACAATAATAACATATTTTTACCCGAAATAATCGTAAAATTCAGTATTGACATCATTTAGACGAGATTTGGGAACAGTTTTCGTGTACTGCACCATTGTTTCCAAGATTGGGGTCGACTCGTTGATAATCCACTGCAAAAAATATACCACAAAATATGCTTTTAGAACATATGGAAAGAAACCATAAGAAACTTATTTTGTACCAGTTTTTCAAATAAAAATTATAACTGAACTAAAATAAACTGATATTCATATACATTGATATTTGTTTCAATGTTCATCTTGCAATATTTCCTCCGTGGATATTTTAACACAATTATCAAATAAAAAATCCTTCAAATCTAATTTTCAGTTTGTCTAGTTTTAATAATAAATATGTATTCATTTATGAATAATTAACTTTTATTTTCATATAAATATAAATAAACTCAGCAGAATAATTTGATTTATTAGAAAACTAAAATTATATTGTTGACTAACGATTTTACCTGTAAATGGTTGAATTTAGTTCTAATTAATAAATTAATATCATTACAAAGCCCTGTTATGTAGCAGAATAATTATAACCGAAATAAAATTCAGCTACAAGTAGTAGATTATTTTATTTCTAAACGTTTGAAGTTTAAACAAATCATACATATATGGAAGGTTAATATTTATTACAAATTTAATAATGTATTTAATAATAATTACCATATATATTTGTTTATATTATGAACATTGGTAGTATATAGAGAGGGTATATATAAAGAAAATACATCAATTTGGATTTATTATTAATATAAATCGAGGAAATAGTAATAAAATTATGTCTATATTAAACTAAAATATAAATAAAAATGTTTAACACATTATAATAGAACTGTAACTATGGCAACAAGCATGTTTGTTCACAAATTTTGATATGATATTAATTGATCATTTCTGATACTTTATGTCGTAAAATTTCTAAAAAATCTACTCTACTCCAGACACAAATATTTACGCACATAAATTGAAACTGACGCCAAGCTGTTTTTAAAATCTAGCAACGATTTCTTCGTCCATTTGTTCAAAATTCTCGATAACCCCTCAGAAGCTGTTAAATCAATTGTTTGTTTTAGTAAGTGTGACTAAATTAGCATCTGCACGCGTAAACTACTCCCACATTTAAAACATATTTACACGATAAAAATAATTAGTTATCTGCTAACCTCAAATGCATTACTCAGTGGGTATATATTAAGAGCCAGTTCATCAAATTCTTTGTAAATATAAAACACTCGGTTTCCCCATCTTTATTATCCAATTGGGGAAAGAATCGTGACATAAATCGCGTGCCTAGCGTTTTTCCCATTGAAGAAAAAATCGATGGATTTAACATTTATAAGGTAATAATTATTTGTAAACTGCTTCACACGCAGCAAGTTAAAATGTAGATACAAGAAAACAGGTGTGATATTGTGGAAGTCATGGCTCTCCTTCATAAATAATTTATAAACTCAAACTAAAGAAGAATGAAAAACAATTTGTACTTTGTAAAAATAATAAAAATAAACAAGATGGAATTTTTCTATCAAAACTAATAATAACTATGTATAGTTTCATGTGATCTTTAAAATCCTCTACTAAAGGCAATTGATTTATTAAGATGTTTAAAATCGATGAAATAGATAATGTGCTAATTGATTTTTAATTATACATAGTTTAATACTAAAAATGGTAAGTAATTGACATGACTAAATTATTTCATATACAGATGATTTACTCTATTCGACGAGGTAGAGCTTTTAAGACTTCTGCTTCCGATAATTCCTGCATTAATCACTAATTCTAAGTTAATGATCCAAAATGAAGATTTTAAAGTTATTTAACTGAAACATGAAATAATGTTTATAAATGAAAGACTTGTTTTTAATAAATAAAAGATAACACTATTTTAAAGATGGTATTATATATATCACCATACAAAAACTAATGTAATCATTCAAAAAATGTAAATCAAAAGTTATCTCCAGTTTGAAAATTTTTTTTTTTCGAATTCTTGTTGACCTTTTGTAAACTTTTTAGTCGTTTAATCTGCTGTTCAAAATTAATATTGTAAAAAATGAAGAATACAAGAAACGTAAATATATAATAATTATCGAAAATTACGACATAACTTTGCAGCAATTGTAAGTTTAAAATGCAGAGTATATATAGGTACATTGCGTTAATTTATTTTTCTTGTTAAACTTTATCCTTTGAGGTAATTTCTGCATTGACCATCTCAAAGAGTGAATAACTCTTATTTTAGCTCAAAATATATGAAACGACCGCACCATTGATTTAGTCAGCCTTATTGCCACCTCTGTTTTTTTTACGTTATAATTTTCTCTAATCCTTGCCTATTTCTTGATGAGCTAATTGAATTGCTATCTATAACTGTATCTGGCTTTGACAAATTCTGCACACGATCCGTCCAAGTGATTTTTGGACTCTTATCACACTTTAGCTGATGCGAATATTGAGGCTATGACTAGATGCGAAGTTGCTACTCTTTCTAGTGCAGATAAAATAATCAATTGTATTGGATAAAATCCATTAAGCAAAATATTTACATCTGTATAAGTTAATATGTTATATTATTATTTATTTAATTTGAAAGATGATTTTTTATTTTATGATAATTTAAAAGTCGATATAAGAATAATGTAGTTCTGAACGAATGGAAAAAGTTTAAAAGATTGTCTTTATTTGTTTTGGAAATTTGTCCAAATTGAGATTATTACAGACAGTATAGTACTAAGCATTTAATATAATTGTTTATATAACTTCATTGTTTTTCTATATATAAAGAATTAATAGATCTTTCCAATGGGTTATCCTATTAGATATATTGATTGTAATTCAATAAACAAAAAGTAATTTCCGAAGTAGCATTATGTATTACGGCGAGATGCTGTCGTACTAAATAATTTTTCTTCATAAATGGCTTTTTTGTTCATTGAATTTTATTATATCTTTTAGTATACATTCTACAATATTATTTGTAAGGTTATAAATTAGTATTTACGTGTTTTTAAATATGTAAACCAAAACTATATTAACCCCTTATTTGCAGGACATTATCTTTCTTTGATATAAAAATAAAACAAATATCTATAAATTTGCCATTCATTGTTAGATCAGTAAAAAATATCTAAATTCTAAACGAAAATGTAATGGTATCATTTAATCTAAAATTAAAAAAAAATAAGTGACTATTATGACACAAAATATTTAAAATATAAATTTTAAACTCTATAATGAATTATATTAAATAATAATAATACTGTATTTAATTAATCAAGAATTAATTAATTAATACAATATTTAAAAAAATATTATAATTGTAATATATTTGTAATTATTTTATATCATAAATAGAATACTTACATATGCATACGTATTTATTCTATTACTGCCAGTTTATATTATTTCAAGATTATTATAACTAAAATAATATTTTACAGCGCTCTAGTATTGGAGTTATTTAAATATTACATGTCATTTTAATAATGTCATTTCACTTTTTTCACGTAATAATAAAATGATTGTTTTAGATTTTAAAGAATTTCTGATAATATTAATTAATTAATATAAATACCAAGATTTGTTCGTGTGTTCAGGTAACTGAAATATCTTTTTTTTAAATATAACTATTTAATGTTACATTTCTTAAATTTCTTTAAAGTAATTGTTATATTTTTCTAAGATAAAGAATTATAACGTTTCACTGTTGTCACTCTTAAGGATTAACGGTATATGTGAACATTTATTTTATTATAAATTAAGGCATTATAATTAATTACAAAAAATTACATTATCAAATCGAAAGAATTTGTTACATAATTTGTTACTGGATGAAAATAACATCATATTACTGTCAAAAAGAATGAAATAGAAATACTTTTTTCTGAGGACTGCTGGAGAAAGAAGGGAGTGAAAAATAAATATAAAAGTACAATTTTGGCTTATACTCGTCCTACAAAGTAGGGGAACACTTAGGTGATTAATCGGAACTTCAATTTACTTGATCATAGTAGTCATTGAGAACGTTGTCATCAAACATCTCATTCTGTTTCACAATCAGCTTCACACCAACAATCTGTAAACATCACAAAAGGAGGGAATAAATAGTGATCAAACAACCTATTGAAAGGATAACTATAGAATACTTTTTGTCTGTGAGCTCACTATATGCTAATATTAAAAAAATTGCTATGGTATTATTCTACTATGCCCGTGTAAGTTATGACGTTATTTACTGCTTTTTGTTTAGCTTACCTTGTTCATAGCTTCACGTTTATCCTGTGGGTGTATTTTGAGACTGGTAACGTAAGTCTGGTATGCTTGGCGAATATAACGAAAGAGGTTTTGCTGAATCTGAATTAAGAAGAAGCAAATAATATATATGGGACATCATTTTTATTCAGAAAACGACATAAATCTTGTTATTTGTGCGGTAGTTAGTATACATATGACTATATAGCTATATACTGTTGTTATATTTGTCTGTTGTTTCATAATTTATAAGAAATTTAATTTAAGTATAAATATTTATTTATTTATATATTACTAAAAATGTATACTGAAATATAAAAATATATACACATATACATATGCCACGTTTAATTAAATGGATACAAACATAAAAAATATATTAAAAGATTATTTTTAGACAAACCTAGCACAAAATAACAAAAGTGTTGTTTGAAAAAGATGTTTATATTTTTGATAAAACGTTACAATGACACTGGAATTTGGGACAAAAACCACAATCATTTCAAGCGTAAAACCATTAGCTTTAAATATTAACAGAGTCGAATATTTCCTTTGTACTCTGTGTTATACAGTGCGAAATTGTATTTTTGGATTAGTTTTATTATAGATGATCACTCTACATATATATTAATGCCTCAGGTGAGAATTGTTTCATTTTTCTAAACTACACACAACTTCTAACACCAAATCTTTTTATGAAGTCACAATCGGGAACAACGGCTTTTGTATGCAATTTTGTCAACTAAAACATGTTTTATTAATATAAACTAATGATTAAAAACCTTAAACTACCTTTATATTTCATTCGAAATTCTACAAAAAACAATATAAATTGAGTTTTTGCAAATAATATTTATGGATAACTTCAAAAGCCATAATTCTTTGTATGTAACAAAATAATCAATTTTAAAATATGTTTAGGTATTATGTAAATTTATTTAAAACAATTTGACAGGTTATGTTTATAAACATTTTTATTGTTTAGTGTGTCATTCGTTTTCCTGTGCTTTCTTTTAGTTGAGCCAGAGGCACAGTCAGAATCAATATATGTATGTATAATATGTAATTATTGATTGCCTATATCTAGACAAAGTATAAACCTTGGACTAGTAATTAATAAGACATGTCACTTAAAAGTAATTACAATACACAAGTTACATATTTTGTTTTAATGCACTAATTTTAAACGGAGACAACTAAATTATTGCTTGACACTTTGAATTGATTAAATTAAGTAAAATTCCTAACTTGTGTAAATTTTTTAATTATATAGCTGTTCAAATAGACGAAATGAACAAAAATTAAAATTTAATTCTACTGATGATGAGATGTCGGACAAAAGTAGTATGTTCATAATTTTTTTAAATATGAATTACACAACTTTTATAATAAAGAATAATGAATAAAACAGGGGACTTCCAACAAAATTGAAAGTCACAGCTCATGATATTCATTTTTGTGGTATAAACCATACCTATAAACGATAGAAGAATCAATAAAATGGCGTCAGATATATTTCTCATATACTTTGTTTATATTTAACATCTGATTGATTACCTTAACTTGTCTCAAATAGGCCCACTCTTCCATAAATGCACAAAGTCCGCTTACTGGAAATCTATTTGTACACTAAATAATGTAAATATTGAAATTAAAACTTGATTTACCTAGTTATTTAAGATTTTCTAAATTAAAAATCATCACATATTTCCTACTTTGATTAAACTTCGCACTCTAATAAACAATCTCTCCAACAACCGCACCATAAAATATCTACTAAATATCAAAATAAAGATATATAAGTCAATTACGGTGTATCCAAATTCAATGATCATATTTGATTATAACTAATATTTTGTGAAAACTCTTGACTGCCAATAAATTTCGAAATAGCTTTAATAAGAAAAAAATGAGTCCCATTCCCAATTAAGTTACCTCTTCTCCTGTCACCTGATGCCGCATGTTCTTGAGATAGATTGCCAATAGACCCGGAGAGTTAATGATCATCTGACAGTGCTCCCATGTCTCCACGGCATGCTTCTTACCTGATCAAGAGCAAAGTAACGTGAAACATGGAAGCAAATTCTCTAAAGGGAAATCTTCGAAACAGATGATGAGGATTAGTAAGTGTACAATAATCAATGAAGTATTATACTGTTCAAATATGTATAACAAGTGATGTAATATGCTTACAACTTATACATACAGTATTTACACTTTAACAGGTTTGCCACAACTGTGTTATTGTAAAACGAAAAGAAGAATAGGCTAGTTCAAAATAAAAAAATTGGGCTTTTGTTGTCTGCCAAACAATTTATGCCTCGGATTATTGTTAAATTCTGCATCATAGTAATTCATAAATTGGCAGATATTGTAGCAAAAACTTGAGTTTTCACTTCCTAATAATAATTTACTAAAAATACATTAATAGTGGTATAACAAACTTGTTTCTTATTAATGTTCAATTTTTAAATAGCATAACTGCCTATTTTATACAAATATGTTTTTTGTAACTATCTCTCCATGAACATTATACATTGATTATAACGAATTTTCATTGATTTTACATATATGATTTTATATGATTTTATATTATTTTATATTGACTTTGATTTTGACTATTTTTTTTTCATTTTTCGATGGTTCTGAATTATTCAAATTGACCATTAAATTATCATTAAAAATAATAAGTAACAATATATTGTTATATACATCTCCGTCCCACATAAATAATATATTACCTATTTTAATTACCTGTGTTGACTACAACGTGGCTATATGGTGATCGTGTTCTGATAATTTCGTCTATCCAACTGCGTAGTGCAGCAATCAAGTTTCTGATCAGATCAAGAGGTACGACATTTCCTACATCTGAGAGCCCAAAGTTTATCTAATCCATAGATTTATTTATCCAATAATAGCACATGTCAACCGATTGTTTGACGTTTAATCCCTGTTTTCGATTGAACTTAAATTGAAAGAGTGAGCTTGAGATGATCATAGAAGTACATACTACATGTTTATATATAGCTGTCGTTTGCCATGTATAATTATTTATCACAGAGGAAAATGAGAAAACAGAAGGCTAACGAGGGATGTCGACACACTCGCTCTAGTTACAACTTTAAGTACAAAAGATGTAAATATAATGTAAAACTTCTCAGGTGGTGTTTTTACTTCTTGGTGAATCCACGTTTGAATTGTTGTACTAGGCACTGTTGTTTCTATTCTTAAGCGTACATTTCTATTCTGGTGGACCTGATCGATGTGAATAGGATCGATATATTGAGGCATTTAAAGGACAACTGCTCTAACGTCCTCCGTTTTTCTTGCTTCCATTTCAACCTGTTTCGTCGATGATTTTTAGTCAATATATAACTTCTTTCATGTATACTTATGACATAATAAAGTACCTTTATAGTTCGATTCTATGAAGTCCTTCTCAATTAAGGTGGAAGTTTCACATAATGATGCAACGCCTAATTCTAACATTACTACCTTCCAATGAGGTGCAGATCCTAGTCTAGGTCTTTCGTTAATTAAATCGATATTTTACTCTTTACTGCTGCTAAATTTTCTACAGAGCTCCTATCAATGTTAAATTGTTGGGAAAATACCTGGACTGGAGGGTTTCCTTCATTATGCGTGTTAAGTAAATAAATTAAACCTCCATGAAGTACAATACACCTTTATACTACATATTATAACAAAAACAATTATATTAGTGTATATTTATTTAGTTAATGATTTGTCCTTTAGTTTGTCCTATTTAGTTAATCATTATTGCTAAATGTTTATTTGAATATAATATTTATTTGATATTTTCAGATAGGACATTATTTTCAGTGTGGAGATGTATAATACCGCCGATATTTCAAATTCCTTGTGTAGTGCTTATTCATAAATAATTCGAATTTATGGCTATACCTACATATATGAAACATTCTGTTTGGCTTAAAATTATATTATATTAAAATTTGGAAACTATGGCTTTTATAATTATTTCCCGCCTACTTTTTTCTTTTATAAACACTCATAAAACAAAAATAACAAGTTCATTTCATATTAATATTTAACTAACTTAATTATTTTATGTTTTACTTCACAAGATTAAATTGGGTTATATTTATTAGAATAAAAATAAATAAATAAAAGTTTACATTTATATTTTAGATAGAAGCAGTATGTGTAAAAATTATTGACATATTTAAATTATAAAATTAATCTAAATAAAATTTGTTTTGAAGTATACAAAAATATATATTTGGATATATTTTATCAAAATTGTTATATCAGACTGCATTCAAGGACGATTTAAAGATTTTAATAATATATTTAGAATAATAGGAGAAGAAAATGTTATAGTTTTTTCCTGTGCTTTCCAAGATTCTTTTTTAGTCATTGGTTTGCAGTTGTTCGAAATTTACCCTTAATTAATTGGAAACCATTTCATAACTTCTCGAACTTAATTGTAAATTAATTGAGTTATTAATTTAATTGAAATTGGATGCAGATTTATAGGCATATCTACTCGATGAAACTATATATCATGATTTGACACAATATACACGTTTAAAAATGTTTACAAAGGATATAATGTCCTGCCTCAGTCACATGCAAATTCATCATTATCCACTAAGCTTACCTGTTTTCTCCCAAATAAATTTCTCCCTTTGAACTCTAAATGAATCCGAGACGTGTTGCCCAAACGCGTGAATCACTGCGAAAATCACGAAGTTTTGAAATTGACTGAAATGTTAAATTTAATAGAGGATAGAGATATGAAAGTTATTTGAATGCATGGTATTGTATCGCATAGCATAGAAACAATGATATTTGGTCTAATTTATTACCTTTTTAAAATAGGTTCTCCTAATAATCTGTATGATGTATAAAACTCCCAATTTCAATCTCATTAGCGCCTTACTTTAAATTTTGAATTTGAAATTTTAATTCTACAAATATATATTATCTTGGTCTGAAAGTACACAAGGAATATCGGAATTAAACAAATAAAATAAAATTCTTCTTACGAGGGAATTACAGAAGTTTATTCAGTACTCTGTAAATTTAATATAAAATTTAAAAAAATAATCAATGTTTGTAAACCAAATTTAATAACGTTTGGAAATAATAACTACATCTATCAAAGGTAGCATTATTCATTTTGTGTAACGTGCGATGAAATAACTGCTTCCCTATCTTACCACATGTTTCTTGCATTCTAATAAACATATTGCTACTTTACATTTTGTGTTGTGTTCCCAGTTTTATAGATATAAAGTAATGGTTAAACGGATTGAATACCGTGGCCAAAGAGATCACAGAATCCAACCATCTGTTAGTCTTGGCCATATCAGTGTATTGGATCTATAAAGTCCGCATTTCATTTGTTAACATACAAATTTAAATACTATTGGAGGAAAGCTTTTAAATAAAGTAGTCGTATTTTACGGTAGCTTAAATTAACATATTTAAATTAACTACATTAAAGTCATTCAAATGTAGATATATTTAAATATTTAATTTTATCTAAATAGTTTAAATGAATTATTTAAATTTATTTAATAAAAATCATTTCTGTTTGACCATGAAAGTTTCCTAAATGAGAGTAAAATAGTATACTTAGTAGTATATTTTTCAACGGGAAAATTATGGATTTTATCCATATATACAAAATATCATTGTTTATTTATAAGGATCAAGTGTCTTTAACGTTTTACCCAATTTGAATATCTAATCTGCAAATATGAAATAGACATGTTAATGCTATACAAAATGTAATAAAATATAAACTTTACATCAAATGTTTGCATTAAAATACCCTAAGCACTTCATCAAAGTCCCACGCAGAAATAAATACAAGCTGAATGAATTTCATGTAAATATTTTATTAATCTTCTTTCGTCATCCAATTTATACTTTCATCGTATTCACATGTGAGAAGGATTTTCATTGAATTTTGTGGAAGGCAGCTGGTTACAAAACAGTCTCTTTTGGCTGTGTATAGAGTTAGATCTCATGTTTGCATGTTATCTGCATAGCTAGACTCTGAGAGATTCATTTATGTAAAATATTTAATAATTTAAAAGGCTTTACTTATTTTCTATATCGACATCTGAATAACATGGAAAGGTTAGATTACTCAGAAAATATTAATTTAGGGGTAAAATACCTTTATCAAGTATTTACTTGTTTCTCACGAATGTTTTAAATAAAATAAAATATTTATACTTTACAGAATAATTTAATGGTATATAGAACATAATATTTTTATTGCGCTCGTACAGATGCATATAATGTGTGGTTGCGTATCATTTAGATATCAATAATTTAAAATATCTATAAAGTGTTTATTTTAAGTAAATCTCATGTATCAAGCAAAATATACATTGTAATGAAATATAATTTTCGATTTAATTATAATTTATGTGCATAATAGGACATATATCAGTCAACTAAATTGTACTATAAATAAAATAATTTGGACTATAATTTTTTATTTAAATTATGTATTCTTCATATTATTTAGTGAAGTATCTCATAAAATTCAATTGAATAGACAATTAGTCCAGGTATACACTGCAAATTCTGATATTCGACGAATTTATAATGAAATAACCTTTAACTTAACCTGTTTTTGAAAACAGAAAATAAAAGATGTAAATGATTTAATGTGACTTTATAGTTATATATAAAAATTTGAAATTGAAAGTATAGTGTAAAACTAAAGTTGTGATTTTTAGTTTCAAACTTACATAAATATATCCATAATTGAAACTAACAATTATAATATTAATTGAGACACTACATATATAAAAAAGTATAAATAATATAGCTAGGAAAATTCCTTTCGTATTTTTTCCTTCCTATTTTTTATTTGAATAAAAATGTATATACCTTAATTTTACATTTCAAACTTTAAAAAAATACAACCATGTAAGTATCCGAGCGAAATTGTTATTATTAATGCGATATCTTTCTCTTCAGAAATGTTTAGTATCAAAGTAATTTTAAAGTTAGAAACGTAGATGATTATATTTCCTGTATATATATATATATATGTATAATATAAGCGTACAAGTATACATATTTATATATTCTCATATGACCGTATAGGTAAATATAATATATAACATTTGGGAATTGATATATTTATATATGTATTTTGCTTTCAACGCAAAATGAAAACATTGATGTGCATTTAGACAAGTTTTCAGTTTCAAAAGTTGCCATTAAAAGGAGATATATGAATTCATTAAAATTATTTAGATAGTTGTGTGTAGTAAAAGTGAGAAAGATGTTAGAGAAATATGACCAATGAAACTATAATCAAACTCATTATAACTCTATTCGTTTCTACAATGTGTACATACATATATATACTAGAAGAATATTTTGAACAAATGCCTTGCTCAGTTTATTTTATTTTGAAGAGTTAATACCTAATAAGCGGCAGTCGATAAGTTTTACTATGAATACGCGTGTTATATTTAAAAAATAAACAAAAATATGAATCTCTGTATATACGAGTATGTTATATTTAAATGCTCAATTCTAAATAATAATATTATAATATGAAATTGTTTGAATGCAGCCTATTTTTAAAGTAACATCTTATTTGTTATTTAATTATATATAATGTTTCAATATATGTATATGGGTGTGTGTATATGTATATTCACTAGATACTTCTTACAGAAGCATAGAAAATAGATCGTTGTAGTCCGGGATCCCAGAGGCTCCAGCCTAATGGAACGAGGTCTCAACAATCAACCCCCTGGATGTTTAGTACTAACATCCCACATCATGAAGCTGAATGTCTGCCGTTGAATAGCCAGTTCTTTAGTACCACCAGACACTTTTTCTAATTTTCCATATTAAAGAATAGGAGAGAATTTATGATTTAGACCCAATTTTCATGAAAATGCACATTTTCATGGAAATAACTGTTTTAATATTTATTAAGAATACAATGATGCATATTATTTTGTTCGTTTAAGTGTTTTCTACAGTTATAGAAATAAATTTTGGTGGATAAATTGAAAAATTTATTTTCTAGAAACATTTGAATATTAGTTTTTAAGCCTATTTTAGGAATATTTTAGTTAAAATTGACTTAAAAACTAATATTCAAATGTTTATAAAAAATAAATTGCACAATTTATCCATCAAAATTTGTTTCTATAACTGTAGAAAACACTTAAACGAACAAAATAATATGCATCATTGTATTCTTAATAAATATTAAAACAGTAATTTCCATGAAAATGTGTATTTTCATGAAAATCAGTACTAAATCATGAATTCTCTCCTATTCTTTAATATGGAACATTATAAAAAGTGTCTGGTGGTACTAAAGAGCTGGCTATGCAACGGCAGACATAGGGGGTTGCTTGTTGGGACCTCGTTCCATTAGGCTGGAGCCGGTAAATTTATAAATAATTTAAAATTATAGTATAAAGTAAGAATATGCTTTCCTGTACAGTTTTAAGGGCTTGTTGCTTGATATTGTTTCAGGTTTTGAGACCTGAAACCGAGCGGCATCACTGTCATGTGATTGGTTGTTGATGCTTTTTAAGACAGCCCTGGACAAACTATCGGATTGTAGTCGAGCTTTGCAACCATCATGCTATTTGTCATAAAGCAAAAATTTAAAACATCCATATCTAGACATTCTAGCAAACCAACATATGAGGCCATTCGAAATAAATATATGTTTCCGATTTGAACTGACACACTCAATTATGTCACATGTGAAAATTTTAATATAATACCAATCATTTCATGGATATACATATAATATACGCCGAACAAGATTATTGAAAAGGCAAAGAACAATAATAAGCTCCTATTTTAAAGATTCGAATGTATCCTCAATTTTCAATTAGGTATTTTGTAGTTTATAACGATCAAACAACAATAACGGAAAATATTAATTATATAACCGCAATCATTGTGCTCGAATGTATTGATGTATTTGCATGAATTTATTCCAAATCCCATTGTATAAAACAAATACATATTATTCGACATAATATAGTCCATTTATTATGTGCAAATACAATGGAACTTTGAGCCCTTTCTGATTAAGGCCTGCCTCTGATTAATTGAACAGTATTAAATAAGGCTGCTCCTGTACTCTACCCCTTAAATTTGAATTAATACAGTACACAATCCCGCGTATTTAATAATATCATAGTGCGTGCAAAATTTGAAAATCCCTCATTATTTGAATGACTCGAAATTCCCTCATAATGAAGTTTTACGTTGCTAGGAGACGAATCGGTGTTTTGATATTCCCGGCACATTTAAATTTGAATTTGGCGCCACATACGAGGGTGAGGGGGGGTGATGGTCTTTTTTCTAGAAACACACTATCATTCTACGTACTTAGTAATTACCGTATTTCTAAGCACTTACCAAGTTTACTGTTGTTTTAGTGTGGTGCTTACTAAATGTATTAGGTTTTTATAACTCGGATGAAGTTACCCTCATCTCCTTCTTATTGTAGAATCAAACGAGACATACCACGACTACCATGATAATGTAGAATCGTTGTCGCCTGGAAGCAGTCACCGAATGCTCTTTTGTATTCCTACTCAATCGAGCACAGACGACCAGTCCTTGCCCGTGTTTCCCATGGATGAGGAGCTCATCTTCGAATACGAGGCTTAATATAACATTATGGGGCTATAAGTAGAATAGAGGCGACTTTATCGCAGACTAAAGGAATTCTCACTGACGAATAAAATCAGTCTTTCAATTATACTCGAGCTTAGAAATTCATATTATTATAAGGAGATAAATGTAATCATATTGGATAAATTTTAATATGTGATTATACTTTCGGTACATTTTAACCTTTGCATTCTTAGTATTTGTCTGTTATTAACCCTCGTATGCAAACCCTATAAAACCATAACACCTTAAAATTATTTACATTAAACTTTTTTTAAGTATTCCAAAGTCAAATTTCTATTAACTTTTATCTAATAATAATAGTTATATATGTATTATAATATCATTTATGGATAAGTGAGATTTGTTACAGTTATACATGTATAATTAACATATCGAAATTGACTTAATTTGTTGTTACTCTTAATCTTAAAACGAAATTATCTATGTGACAAAATTATATATATAAAATATAATTATCTATCATTATCATTATATTTATTAAAGATTTCATAAACAGAAAGGAATCTATCTATGATTTTTGTTAATTGTTATTTTAGTAGCCTATTTAATGAACAATTTATACAATATATGTCTCTTAAACGTAACTTGATTTTTAAATACTATATAAATATTGTTTGCCAACACTTTTTATTAAAAATAATATTACTACATAATGTTAAACAAGTTACCGCGCTGATTCCATCCCATCTATGAACCTAATTCAATTGCTTCACATACTGGTGATCAATTGCAAGGGTAACTATTTTGTAAAACGAACAAAATATTTTCTGTTTTGTATTATCTTATAATACATATATATTTACTGTCTTAAAAGCACTCATCTAGATTTGGTAATTTCTCTAATATTTCCATGAGAAGTTTATAAGCATGCGAGTCGCCTCTATACTGTTTATACATCTATGTAGAAAACATTTACAAATAAATAAATTCGTTTGCGTAAAAATACAAAAACGTAACACTATACAAGGATCACTATGGGGGTCCATAAAAGAGGCTTGCTTTAGCAATTATTCCACGGGAGATGCTGTACAGGTCAAACGTTTTGTGCCATATAATCTACTCGAAATGCGTTCTTTAATTGGAATTGAAAAACTAGTATATGTTTATACAAAAATCGGACGGCGTAAATTAAGGAACAATATTTTGTGACAGATTATATTTTAAGACATTTATAATGATACGAATTATACACTATAATCTGTAATAATTCATAATTATAAAATATAGTCGCTTGGTATTTATTTCGGATGAAAATGATACATTCAAGATCCGGAAGACGATATTTGTAATATATTAAAGGATCCAAATCTTTTCTTTCCCATAGATTGTTATAATTATTATACACTCTTCATAATTTGACATTGATTTTCTTCAAGTAACTCTATTTGAGCATAGATATTATGCAACATTGTACAGTGCTATAGACTATCTAGTATTACATATATTATATTTAAAGTTACTGCATACCCATATACATACATACATATATACACATTGTAAAGTATCAATTAATGGAAGATTAAGAAACACCGTTTTCCCCCTGAATAGTACTATTCACAATTATTTATTTAATAAATGAGAACATATTCTGTGAAACTTTTTGATTTTCGATTTGACAGAATTTTTTATTAAAACACAGTGAGTGTTAGTCTAATTACTGTTTTATACCACACAACATAATTAAATGAGTAAATTTCACCACTTGACGAGATCTTAATTTCGAAGAAATGGGATTATACATTTCCATTTAAGTTTATTATATTTAATATTATTTTATTACTGATTTAAATAAATAATTAATTGATCTTTATTTGAGGTAATTTAATTATATAATAATTCTCGTGATTTGTCATTGTATTCTTGAAGTATACATGTATATTATACAATAATACTCCATAAAGTCTTTTTTTTCTCTGGATAAATGTTAAATATATTTTAGATAGTATATATTGAAACTAATAAATGCCAACAAACAGTTGGGTCATTAACTGTTTAATGTTATGGGACTTGAAAATAATAATGCAAACCTAAATGAAAATTATTGATAAATATGTTTCCTTCTACATTTCTTTGTTAAATTAAAATAAAGCTATATTATTTGAACAAAGATTCCATAATGTTTTGTAAAATAAATAAGTTTTCATCTTTTTCTAAAAAATATAAAGTTATTATGTAGGCGATAGAAGTTAATACTTTGTAATCTTGAAAAACATTATAACTATCACAGATATGTATATTCGATTTTCAAATAGTAAAGTAAAGGCTTTGAAGAATAAAATTGAAAGTTTGTGACTCATGAGTTCTTGTGGGTGCTTAATAAGAGAGTATCCTACGTTTTCATGATTAACTATGAATACAAATGGGATACTACATGAGATATTGATATCCTAATTATAATTATAATTAATTCTAAATAAGAACTCATGTTTTTTTTATCACTTAAATAAACAGAATAATATATAAACCATGAAACTATCATGCATTAAATATTAGATTTGAACAGAACGCTAAATTTTATGTTTATAATATGTGTTCTGAGTTAAAATTTTTGCTCCATTTATTATTACACGCGTTATTGACAGTTAAATGCAATACAGAATAGTATTAATTACATTTATTAAAGTACAATAATTTTTCATGATTTTCTACTTTTGCTGAAATAATTTTAGTTGACTACATTGACCATGGAGCGTTATAATATGTATAAAGGGTAAAGTTATATCTGTTTAACAGTTGTTAACAAATAATCGACATACTAGCGACTATATAGTCTTTTTGAAATTAGTTTATTTAAAGAAAAAATAAATATTTCTTTTCATTTCATTAAACTGCTAACTTCACAAATTCAATAAATGCTATTTTAAATTGTCAACTGAGCCATTATCTATATGCGTCATCAAATTATGTTGTACTTTACTACACCAGCGACATTATATTTGGCACTGGTACAACTTGAGGGCGCCCTTTAATATGAGTAGTACAGCAGTTATATATGGAACTGAACGTCATGTATATTATTAACATTTGATGTGTATTATAATAAATAGAAAAATCACAAAATGCTGATAGTGCTCACGAAGCATGAAACATAAAAAGAAAGAATGAACCACACTTTCTTAGGAACAAAAAAGTATATATATATATGTATATACAATAATGATTAGTGTCTTTATCTTGTGTTTTTGTTATATTTCACGAATAAATACGAAACACATAGAATATAAAACTTTTAAAGGCAACAAGGATAAATGTATATATATGAATTCTATATACCTAACAACTATTAACTAATATATTTACTGTAGCGTATATTATAGCTTTAAAATTACTATGCTGATTTTATTATCATTGAAAATAGTGCATCTATATTTGATGTGTCGCAGCCACATTTCATGTGTCCTTTTCTACATTTAATCCGACGAAAAACACGTTTTCAAATTTAAATAATCGGCTGCGTATATCTGATCTGATATTGCCGCATTCTGTTCGGCATCTACATTTGATTCGAAAAAGTCATACTAATTTTTATATGCTTTAATTAAGTTTTCCCTTATATTTTATAAATTCATATTAAAGGAAAATTGGTTGTTCACTCTATATAGTGAAAAACGAGAAATAGCTATATAGTTAATTTTAATATTTTTTTCAATAAACCCTTTTTAATAGAGTTATGACTATTAAATATGTTTTATAATATGTAAGTTACTTTCAATATAATACATATATACTTTTTTGAATTTTTATTCTTTGATTGGATACTTTGGTTCTATATTTCCCTTTGCATTTAGCCATGTGGCATATTTTTAAAGATTACTTTCACACAACAATTAAAAAAGCTAGCATGCTGTTCAGTAAGTGTGCCACATTATACCCTAAGCTAAAATATTCAGTTATAATTTATCTGTTGTCAAGTGGTTCACATAAATAACGAAAACAATAACAAAATAGTTTTGTTATTGCACAGTAAAACTTGTCCTTGACATGAATAAACTATTTAGTTTAGGATAAAATAGTTGCTTATTCGCTTTTGTATATTTGTATATATTTGTATATATGCATAATATAAAAAGAGGAGAGTTTATTTTTAAAATAAACTGTAGTTACCTGCAGAATAATTTGAAATAAATAATGATCCAACGCTAGTAAATTTATAAATAATTTAAAATTATAGTATAAAGTAAGAATATACTTTCCTGTACAGTTTTAAGGGCTTGTTGCTTGATATTGTTTCAGGTTTTGAGACCTGAAACCGAGCGGCATCACTGTCATGTGATTGGTTGTTGATGCTTTTTAAGACAGCCCTGGACAAACTATCGGATTGTAGTCGAGCTTTGCAACCATCATGCTATTTGTCATAAAGCAAAAATTTAAAACATCCATATCTAGACATTCTAGCAAACCAACATATGAGGCCATTCGAAATAAATATATGTTTCCGATTTGAACTGACACACTCAATTATGTCACATGTGAAAATTTTAATATAATACCAATCATTTCATGGATATACATATAATATACGCCGAACAAGATTATTGAAAAGGCAAAGAACAATAATAAGCTCCTATTTTAAAGATTCGAATGTATCCTCAATTTTCAATTAGGTATTTTGTAGTTTATAACGATCAAACAACAATAACGGAAAATATTAATTATATAACCGCAATCATTGTGCTCGAATGTATTGATGTATTTGCATGAATTTATTCCAAATCCCATTGTATAAAACAAATACATATTATTCGACATAATATAGTCCATTTATTATGTGCAAATACAATGGAACTTTGAGCCCTTAACCATATAGCATTAATATTATTTGTTATAATCTATTTGTTAACGTCCAAAATGTATGTTTTATGTTTTGGAAGTAATGCACTATTTAACAGTTCTATAGTTATATTTTATTGTGTAAAGCGGCGTGTCTACGCGAGCAATGTTTTTGACGAACCGGTTCGAATTACAAGTTCAAAGGAAAGGTCGGAGCCGACTCGGGGCGGCTGCAGCTCTCTGAACAATTTTATATTTTCTTTTAGCGCTTTAGAAGGTCATATAATAGCTGATTTTGTTAGTGTATGCTGTTAAAGAAAAGGATTTTTGACTTAGCTATGAGCGAAATAACAGGTTTATAGATGGTGACTTATAAGCCGCCCAAGGAAGAAATAACAAGTTTGTTACTGTTGACATATTATGCAACTAAGGACAAATAAAAATAGACCTACATATTAGGAGTCAATACGTGCAAAATAGCACTAGTATCATTATTAAGCGCCTAAGCTCGCAATAACAGTAAACTTATTAGGAGTCTATGCTCGAAATATTGGTAGATTAATTAATTTGATTAAAAGTGCAAAATAACATAAACTCATTGAGCACTTAAGTATAAAAAAGAGTAGAATTATCAACAGTCTAAATGCAAAATAACAGTATAAGTATAAGGCACTTAAGTGTGAAATAATCAGACTTATTATGAGTCGAAATTTAAAGTAACAGTAGAATTATTAGACTTTTGAGTTTAACATTTTATTCAGAACAATGTGATTTTGTTTTTTAAATAGCAATATATCACAAAACTTGCAGAATATCATCTAAATATTAATTTACTTTTATTAAGTATCCGAAAAAAAAAAAATTAATTTCATTTATTTTGAAAATTTGAAGTTTTTTTTACACATACGGGATTTTTTTATCAATGTTACTTGACCACCCCGTAGGGTGTACAGTAGTGAATATAGCGCTAAAAGGAGTAAAATTTCCTTTTTAGAACGGTCACGAAAGCGTACTATTCTCAAATCGTTCTATAACAAATGCCAGCAAAAAAGAAGAAGGTATGGATAGGTTTCAGCTTTAAATGACAGTTGATTTATTAGAAGCCTAAGTGCAAAATAACAGTAGAATTATTAGCGCATAAGGGCGAAATGACGACATTTTATTAGAAGCCTAAACGCAAAATAGCAGTAGATTTAAAAGGAGACTTAAGTTGGAAATTATAATTATTCGATGAACCGGTTCGTCGAAAATAATTGCTCGTGTAAACATATCGGTAATAAATAGCGTTTCATATGTATGCTTATGTTTCAGTTATGGTATATAACTATAAGCAGTTGATCATATATGAATGCACACATGTATTATGTGCTTATACTATATAAATAATCCTGATAATTTTGTTCCTGTTCCTATTCCAATTGTACAAAGCAGACACTTATCATTGAAAGTATATGTTAATAATATATTTCGAAAAAATGGAAAATAATTTTAAATTTATCTAATATTAATATATAAACATGTATTACTGATGGCGGCCAAATGCCTCTATGGTCAAATGGCAGAGGTCAATTAATGTCCTAGTGGTCAAAAGGTGAAGGCCAAACGGCGGTGGTCAAATGGGCTGTTCCGCTTTTATTCAAAATAAATTTTGCTTAAATAAGCGATATAAAATAGCATTGAGCAGCAAACAATATCGATTAGATTAAAAACACCGCAAAATGAATATATGTGCTGTACAATCCAATAAATATGTAATAACTCTCGACGTGCAGAAGAATCATATATGTAATACAAACATTGATAAAAATACGAGAAATAATAGTTTACGATAAACACTGTGGCCTTAATTACGATTAAAAAACCAAACATGTGGTGTTGTGTAAAATAAAACATTTTCAAAATGTGTTAGTTACGCAGACTGTAACTTAATAATTAAAAACCATAAATTAAGTTCTAAGAAAGTATTACGCAAAATAACAAAATAAAAGTTTTCAGATATTTTAAAATTAAACAGTTTTACTGTTCGTTTTGTTTGCAGATTTGGGTATTATTGGTTTAAATTGACATGATGGTGGGTTCCTGGTGTCTTTTTAATGCATTTATCATCTAGGCAGTAGTTGCACTGTTTACTATTAGGGTATCAGTTTACGAAGTTAATTACAATTAATACTACTTTAGTACAATGTATCCACGCAACTTCAAATATTCTACTTGATAAAATGAGGATAATTCAAACCGTACTGAAGTATTTTATCGTATCATGTTCTTAAGCGAATGGTACGAATCAACTTCTTTCTATAAATTTGTTCTTTGGGAAAATGAAGAAACAAATATTCGTGTTTGTCTTTTTTGAGGCAGTATCGGAACAACCAGATAATAGTAACAATATAGCAATATTTTGGTGTATTATATAGAGTCACAATTAGCTCTAATGATTTAGTTCAAACCGTAAATAAAACTACAAAAAGTAAATCATATTGGAAAACATGTATTGTCTTACAGCTGCTCACTACCTTATAGCTATCAACCATTTCAATAAATCAGTGTCGACCTATTTTCATCGTCTATATCGACTATAGATCATTTTAGATATATTTATAACTATACAAATACCGTAATACCTTACATCTAATGTCTAAATA
>JAYRBW010034215.1:0-12008 GCA_036023295.1 Invenusta paracnida | reverse complement strand
TGCTAGCATGTGCTAGGTCAAGATGGGTCGTATTTTGTAACGGTAATTCATGGTATTCACACCTGAACCCTTTGGTCCGCCATAAACCGGCCGGCATGAAACTTATACAGTCTTTAAGGTACTGGTAAAAATTGAACAATACTTTTAAATAGTTACCATGGTAATCAGGTAATGCAACAGCAATCTTACCTTAAACAAATGCGCCTCTTTCACATGGAAAGTCTTGGAGCCCTGAGTAGTGCAGTCTACAGCCCCCATAGTGCTACACCACGCAGCCTGCTCGACAAAGCCGCACATACCGTGCACAGTATCGTACGTTAATGCCACACAGCGCGCTTCCAACATGCAACTTAGAGAGCATTCGTGTAATGGCATGACAACAGATTGATACTCGACCGGAGAGCAATTTTCTTGAACCAGGAAAGCTGATGCTTCATAAGCTGCTGCTCTGGACGGACAAATGAAGCATCCAATCAGAAGGAGGCTTAGGCCAGATAATCGATAAATCGATCTGCTAAAAGACATCGCGCTTTGGACGTTAGATTTTGGTGGACTGCTAACAGCTATTCGTTTCGATTGTGAAATTTACTTAGTGTCAACAAACTAAGCGACAATACCTCCGACATATTCTTTTATAATTCTTTATAAAATAATGCCGCGGGTTTCCATTGTTCTTTAAAGCTCTTTAATAACACAGCGCTCTTTATCACCATTTTATTACGCTATGATGTTAAAGCATCCCTTTCTCTCTCTCTCCTTGGAGTTGAAATGATATATGCCTGTTTTGATAATATGAGCAGAGTGAAGCTTGTGAAGATAGATTTCTCTTGTGAAGATAGAAATGCTAAAGCGCAATCTGTAATCTATTGCCTATATTAAATGTTTAAAAGCAGACATAAAAGATAGTTTTGTAAGTATAAGTGTTTTGAATTCTTCTGGAGGAGACAGTCTGAAGTTTTACTATCAAGTGATAAGTGTTACCTGGCTTATGTGTATTGTTTCAATAATTATAGTAATAAAAAGATGTTATTAAGAGTTCACGTAACCATAAAAGTGGCTAACATAAAAACACTGCTATAACAATGTTGCTGACGTAGAAAATATAGAATTACGGGTGTATAATTTAAAACCGCAAACAAGCCGTATTAAGTAATATTTATTAAGCTTGCATTTCTATAGAATCCCACACAAACACTGTACAGGAATACAGAACTGAGGTCTAGGCTTTATTTGAATATTAAGGTAAAAGTAAGAGAAAATACGAAAGTGGGATGTTATCCCTTCCTTCCTCCATTTGTACACCTGATATCAAACTTTTCTGATTTATCAAATAGTCTAAACTATATATTGAAGCTATATCTAAATAGGTACATGAATGTATTTATTTTTTAAATAATATTGGTTGCCTATTTTAGGCTGGAATGCGTAAACCAACACCACATTATCAGTATAGTATAAAATTATATATTTTTAGCATTTTATCCATTTTAACAGGCCATCTACAGTACACAAATTACCCGTGTTTGGCTTTTCACTAAATTTAATCAAGCAAAAGTGTCGGGCAACAATTCGCCTATCTCTGTTAACAAAATTGGTGGATTATAATAAACAAGTTCACTTATGTAATGTTGTGGTGTTTTTTTTTCAGTAACATTTCATATAAATTTTTGGTCAATGGTTTTGATTTTTAAATCGCTTTTTGTCACAAAGATATTAATCTTTTTTTCTAAAAGTAATATAATCTTACAATTAATATTGTTACGCTATTGAGGTTACAATTATTGATTGAATTAACTGATTATAATTAATGATATCTACAATTTAAAAAAGACCATTTGAAAGCATGGGCGCCGCCATTTATATCTATATGCTTCACTCTCATTGGACAGTTGCATATTATCAGTGGCGGATACAGGATTTTCAAAAAAGGAGGCACTGGAATAATTGGATTTCCAAATAACCCATAATGACATTATTTTCCCCATAAAATCCTTTTAATAAAAACTTTATTTATAAACGACATGAATATATATAACATTAAAAATCCTTCTTTTAGGCCTTAGTTATAAGCATAATTTGTCGATTAGATTTGTTTGCAAATTTGCTAACAATTGCATTGCACAGTTTAATTTAATTGTGTATTTGTGCACCCATAAAGAGATGAAGACCAGTCATATGTGGATTGGACACTTCACTGCGTTGATGATCGGTTTTAATGAATTTAAATGCAGTGATCGCTCGTTCAATTGATGTGGCTGACACATGAAGAATCAACAAATAATCTTACAGAATATATTTGTGAACAGCACTTTGTTGATTGACTTGACAGTTTCGCTCGTTCGCTCATTTTTTAAATTCAATTTGTATAAAATTTTGAAAAATATGATTTCCAAATATACAACTTACAAAGAAAAATGTTGTTATTATTTACAAATACCAGTGTTCAGGTAATGCCATGGTCACAATATTTCATTCCAGACCTATTGGAAAATATACACAATTGAATTTTAATCCCTAATGGTTCTATCTTTCACTTGATAGTGAGACTAATATTTTAATATTCATTAATTTTAAAATCGATATTTATGAACTGAATTTGGGACGGTATTCATAGAGAGCTGACTTAGACTAATTCGCTGACTAGAATTTGTAATTGTAAGTCACCTCAAAAGGTGTCTTACAAAGTTAATTAGCGTCAATATCCAAGAAAAATTGTAGGTGTTTGATGTTGTCAGTATGATATACTGAAAGCCCATTTTATGGATTAACCATTTGTGCTTATTTCTTTTACTGCAAAAACATATAAATAGCTGCTTATATGAATGTTGTTGGTGCTAACATTTAAGACGAAAAATATAATAATTTTTCGAGAATAGATCACAATTTTGATGAAAACCTGTTGGATTGCCGATCATGGTAGCTCTACGATATTTATGCAGCTCAGTAGCGCAGAATACAGTATCATTAAACGCGGGTTTACGCTTCTTAATATCCAGCCATCGTACTATAAATGAGACGAGAATACCATTAAAATTAATAACAACAATTGCACTGCCGCTAGCTATGATTTATGTGCCAATGTTCTTGGCAAGCGTATTTCGCAAGTGTACTTTTGACTGATTGGCTGCTATTATTTGCACAAGCGTGGATTTCCCTGCGCACTGACTTAGCGCATTAGGTCTATGAATAAAGATTTTCATCGCTGACTTTGTTAAGTCACCGACTTAGTTTTTTAGGTGTTTATAAAGTCAAGTCAGGTCTATGAATACCGCCCCTGAACTCACTGAAACTGTGTCATAATATGTGAGCCAGTATGAGAACAGGTGTCAAATATTCCAATAAACTATTTATCCTAAGGTTGGACTTCTTAATAATAGCTTCTGTACCCTTAATAGACTATACCCTTAAAAAGATAGTCATACAAAGTAAGGCGAGTGTTTCTATTTGCAAGAGAGGCTGGGGCTATAGGCTGTTTGCCACTGTTTCCCTCCCCCTGGCAAGGCTGAGTATCATGGATATAAATATACCCTATACCTTATTTATATATTATTATACTTATCCTTTTAGTCTTTTATTATTGAAATATAAAAGATAAATGATTTAAAAACGGAAGAAATATATAATTGGAATAAGTGAAAACGTAGTTACAATGTTTTCCTAACTATACTGAAGCTATACCTATATAGTTCAAATAAGCTGGTTAAATTACAGCTTTTCTTAGCCGCGCGAATCCCGCCTTACTTTGCATAAAAAATCAGCCTCACTCAGTCAGTGTCTAGTCCAGTTGCTATATCTAGATGTCTATGGACCAGCACAATCACCCCCCTAGCTCTCTCATTTCTTCATTGGATTTGCCCATCCTCCTTATGAACTCCCAAAAGGGGTTATTAGCATGGACATTTATATTTATATATATATTAGCTACTGGAATAGACACTGAGTGAGTGAAGCCGATGTTTCTTACTGAGTTTGTTTCTAAAGATTTCACAAAAGCGAATAAGTTGACCATTTGCGAAACACGGGAAATATTACCACGACAAAAGATGGCTAAATAACGGCTATAAGGCTACTTATAAGGTACGTGACATTTTTCCGTATACAGATACGGTTATTTTCCTTTCTCGTTCAGTTTTAATAGATCTTAGAATTTTAGGTATTGCGGCATTAGTATCCACAAGAAAATATAACAAAAAATCTACTTTATTAGCAATAATAAAAAAATCAGGAGGATCACCACATAATTTTGCCAGTTTATCCTTCAAGCCCTCAATGGAAGTCACTAAATCCTCCTGATCAAACAGTTCGAAGTTTTCATCCAGACGTTGAGCTTCCTGTGACGTCGAAAATCGGCGATGGCATTGTTTGCTCTTACTACTCGGGGCTGTCCAACCAGGTATGGAGGCGTACATCAGGAAAAACAGTAGGAATGCATCTGGTTTTAGACATATCTTTGTCTAAGATAGTTTCCATTGGGAGTTCTACTTGAATTATTGTCAGTTCTCAACTCCTTGAAATTCTTCGATTTAAAATGGAGGAAACATATCCTGGAATATTTCGTAGGTTTGAAGTAGTTTTGCCTCGAGATATTTTTCACCCCAAACTGTTAAAGTTCTACATCGTTGAGTGGAAAAGAAGGGAATAAAATACACACACATAATTTTTTGTATCCCATTTTACAGTAGTCAAAAGCAGAACACTTGTCTACCATCTTGATATCCAGCGAAGAATAAAAATCGAAACAAATCGAAGCATTTATTAGCTCATATAAAGCTTGTGCCCATAAAAATCGATAATCCAAATTTTGGCAAAGAGGCATGTGCACTGTTTATTAAAGTAAATTCTAAACTGTAGCTCTACTGTGTAGTGAATAGACACAATCAGAATGGAATTAGGTGAGACAAGTAAATGCATTTATTTTGCTATATATCTATATAACTGTTTAATGCCTTCTCAAGCAAACAGAATAGTGGCCTCACTTCGTATAACTGTCTAGTCCAGTAACTAGTATATATATATATGGATGTCCATGGGTTAAGCTATACTATTGATTACTAATCGGTAGTAAAATGTCAGATGACCAAAAATAGCTTTTGTGTCTCATATATTATAGCTATGAGTTGAACCGAACACCCTGAAGAACGCAAATGAGGTTGCATGTTTTAGCTCACAATTTTCAAACGAGTATTCAAAAAAGGTTATCAAAAATTTATTAACTTAGAATGTTTAGAAAGTGTGACTCTTGGATTTTTATATGAACAACCGCTATTTACCAATGAGTTTCAAAGTTTTTATATACAAAAATCTGTAAAGAAATAAATGATATAAGTTTATGCATTTTTAATCTTACATTTTTTATTCGGTTTACTATTTTGTTATTATTTGCTTTCGCCGGTAATTTATAAAAAAACACATAATATCTAGGTACTCTTGATTATCAAGTTAGCTAACTGTACTTCTATTTGAACCTATTTTCACATTCATTTAGTTGATAAAATAAAAATGTTTTAAATAATTTCTAGAATAATGAATACATTCATATTTTTAATATTACATTTTAAGGATATAACGACTTTAATGTTTAAAAATAAACTTATTTATGTATTATGGAAACAAAGATTATTTGCGAAAGTTAATAATATATTAATTAGTAAAGTCCGATGATTCAGTTTCATTTATTACAGATATCCAATGTATAATCATCAAAATGTCGACTGTCTCTGTTACACTGAGGTTATGCACCATAATCATGTCACTATATTTTGTATAAGGCAAGTTATATTCTAATATTTGGCATATTTTAGTGTTCTACTTCATTTTGCAGCTTTAAAATTTTAAAAATAAAGGATTGTAAAAAATAATTAATTTTTAAAATTTTATTGCTAAGGTTGTCTGTCGGTATATAAGTAAATAAATTGAAGTAAAAGTACATGGACAGACAAGTGAAAAACTGCATGAAGACAGTTAATTTACTAGTGACAATTAGTAATATTACCGAAGAAATCTTGTAAATTTATTGTTTGTAAAAATATGGTATTTTAAGTGTTTTTTACTGAATACGTCAGGATGCTTACGGAAGCTGCTTCAGACAACTTCTTGCACCGAAGCAGGGGTTTAGAAAGTTTACAGAATTTGTTAACAGCTTGTACATCCATTACAAATCCGAACACTAGACGTGAAGTTCAAAATATAAGGAAGAAGGCCACATAAACACATATCATAATATAAAGAATTTATAAAATTAATAAAAGAAAAAGTTCAACACTAGTAATAACAAGTTTCAGTAGACAATAAAGCTGTAAAAAATGAAATCCGATAAAAATGCAAAACCAAAATTCGATGACAGACGATTTTCATATCGAAGTTCCACTGAATATACAAAGTAACTTTACAGTCTTCGAGCTGTGAATGAGGATAATAGTGATATGGTGATATACAATAGGCATAAATAAAGGCTCAAGTTGTGCTGCAAGAGTGAAGCCTTATCTTATCAAAGATACAAACTACTAAGAAACCAATTCAGAGAATTGAATCGACGCATTGAGAAAATTAAATGCGTTTTAATAACCAATTTATTGAATTCTTATGTTTATGTGCAATATAAACTCTATTCGTCGAAAATAAAGATTGTGCTTATAGCAGCATTAAATTACATTATCACATTCGACAGTTAACAGAAATTGAAATTTGAAACAAGAAACATTGACGACACTTGTAATCACAGATAGTCGGGAGGCACTTACACAGGAATGCTTTTCAGCTGAGATGTATTGCAGGGCACTTTTGTTTAAGATAGACTAGATCCAAGACTAATCGAGCTTTCGTCGCCATTGTGCGCTAACACGAGCTTCATCATGAGCCAAATTGCGATAGAAACCAGGGGATAGGGAGCGGGGCAGGTAGGCCAGAGCAAAACCAATCCCGGGTATCACAAGGAAACCGATGATTAGAAGCCAGACTATCTCTGAGAGAGGTGTTGAAGGTGTCATTTGGTGCGTGAGTAGTCTAGAGAGGAGAGAGGAGAGGAGAGGAGACACGAACGCATGTATATGTTTGCCATGTATGTATATAGTTACAGACTTAACGATTGCATAATGTAATATTCAGAAATAATGAGTACTGATCAGTACATACTTCCAGTAAGTATAAGAAGAAGAAGAATACATTATTATAAATACTACAACTATAGATATTTATGTATTACATTATAGTCGATTAAGACAACAGTTAGTATAAGCTGGAAATACATCCATATTATTATAGCTACATAATTACAAACTTGGTATTCTAGGTTTTATAAGTTTAATAATATTACAATAATTAGGATTAAATGTACCCAATAAATAAATACATGTCTGCATTCTGCATGGCTTACGCTTATAGTCAGGTACATTATAAAAGGAGAGGAGATTGGAAATTAGCAGAAAACAAATTAACAGAATAGCGGTGTTTTCTCTACAGAGCAAAACAAATTATAAACAAATCAATGTTTATATACTTCCTAATATTAATTGTAGTCAATAAATGTACAGAATTTTTCTATATATTTTGCGGTGCTATTTTTTTATCTAATACATATTAATAGTTAAACCATTACGTTTCCAGAGGTACGATTTTTTTACAATATTTATTGTATATATTTAAACCTCAGTTTAATAAATCCACTCCGAAGGAGAACATAAGTAAGAGAGAGAGAAAGAGATAACCAGGAAGGTAATCAGCTTACTTGGTGCCTGCTCCAATCCCCCACATGATTGACACAAATACAGGCAGAGCCAGTAACTTCAACACTGTTGACATAGCTGATAGTAATGCTGGGTATAATCTGAAATTAAAAGAAATGCTTTCAATATCTGCCTCACTAATAGAGTCGAAGAAAATTAATATTCAAAGTCTACTAATTTCAATTTTTGTAAGCATTAAAGTAACCTTTAAAATGCACTACAAATATTATCAAAAATAACAAGTAAATGGTCATATTTGGACAGAAAATGTTTCCTAACATTCATTTTAAAAACAATATGGTTTTCTAATCTCATAAAATTATGTATATAGGACAAAACTGGAGTGTTTTGGCAACCAATGTGAAATGCTCTTTAAATAGTAAAAAGTACATTAAATTAAATGACAAAACTATATATCAAAATTACAATATATTTTATTATCGCGCATTGGTGTCATTATTGTCATACCCTAAATAAATAAGAAAATAATAAGCAAACATCTGAATAAAACACACTGATATAGAGCAATGCAACTCACTGCCTTGTATGTATTTATTGTATCAGTTTGTTTGTCTTATATGCTCACCAATCTATGCATATAAATTATTTAAATAAGATTACAATTTTATTTTAGTCATTTTAGTCATTATTTTCATTTTTATTTTATACATTATTACACTCTAAAATTTTTTGTCCTGAATATTGAATTATATGATGTAAGCTAACATTAGAAACTTAGTCCATTTCATAAAGTTTGTTTTAATTTTTAATAAGCTTTTCCAAAGCCCCACTTACACAAGCATCTTGGATGCACATCCAAAAGATGCTTGCTTGTGTTAGTGCAAAATTATTTGGATGTTGGATGCTGGGAAATAGTTTGGCTTTGCCTAACTTTTCTTGACATCCAACCAATCAAAATACTTTGAGATAGACAATTCAATAATATTGAGATAGTAAAAGAAACAAATAATAATATCAGAACAATGAACTCAGAATGAAATTCATTTATCAACAAATTAATAAAAAGAATGTTAGTAGTATTTCAATAGTATACCTACATCAAAAACATTTCTAAAGAATAGGTTAGGGTTATAGCCAGATAAAAGTAACACAATATAATAGATAACCTAATTTAATTAATGGATAACTATACACAATTTTTGATATAACCCAATCTTGAATAATGTGTTTTTGATGTAGGTATTGAAATACTAGAATAAATATGTAATATATTGATATCTAATTTATACAAAATAATAAAACCCCAAAAAAACATTAACTATATACATATTAATAATAATAATTATTGAAAACATTGAGCTATCTGTAATATTAATTATACAGTATGCAAACAAATATTAATTATACAGTAGGTACTCAAACAAATTTTTAATTTAAATTATTTCTTTGCTTTTAAGTAAAATATATGACTAAACTTTTACAAACATATACATTTGATTATTAAAATAAATACTGTAGTTTGGGATACTGTCCTATTTATATAATTATAAAAAGTTATCACTCATTTTGTGTTTTGAATAAATTTTTAGTTTAATTGATACATATATGGGTTAATAATTTGTTTCTGGTTTCAGAAACATCTATAACTAAAATTTTATAGAAATACTTCTTTGGCAATATAATTTTGAGTTTAACTTTATTTTAATAATTCCATATTTTGTTTATATTTATCCAGACCATGCACTATACCAATACCTACTGTACTAAATACAGAGAATCCCTTTTTTAATATAACAATTTAGATAGACATGATATAATGCAAGAATATATGTAATTGTTAATAGTGGTAACTGAAATACAAGTTAAATCACTTAGTTATAAATATCATTTAGTGGGCATTATAGCCATTTTAATTATTATTGTTAAAGGTTTTATAGTACATTTATATATGAGAATCATATTAAAATTGCACTGTAATTCTAAAAATAATTCAATTTTTTCTATCAAATATTTTATTTAAGATTTTAAGGCAACTTCCTTTGTTAAATTTGGTGCTGCTAATATTATATGAACAAATGCACTAATTCCAGAGAGATGGAATTATGCTATACCTATATGACTAGAGCTGCTGTAGTCAATAGCTGATGTGTAAACAAAATGAATTTGGTGACTATGTTAAAGACAGAAAACATCTAAGGAAGTAATCAGAAATCAATTTTCAAAATTTAATTTCATATTTTATGTTGTGCAAAATCATATCATTTTGTTAACAAATAGATTAACATTGTTTGAAAGTTTTTAAAAGAGTCAACCTTATTTTTATTTAGTTTTTTATTGCAATTCTAACAATATAAATTTTGTTCATCATAAACATATATAGTTAGCTGTCAATTTCATTATAAAAATGAGTTATTTATAACTTGTTAGATTGAAAAATATATTTTGTTGCGACCTAAATGAGGTTCTAAATTGGTTCCACTACAATTGTTTACTTCAACTTTAGTCTTATAGGTATAGTATAATTTCATTTTTCTGACTAAGTCTGTTTATTGCTGCAAGATGATTATGCCATTTTATAGGGATTATAATTTTAAAATAAATTAAACAAACTAATATATCAATAATAACTAATAATATTAATGCATAACCATAATAATAATTATTAATTAATATAATTTTATAAGTATAATTTTTATTAATATGTTCATATTTGTATCATTAATTATTAATTAATTAATTTGTTAATGTTTAAATATTTATAAACATACCTATGAATGTCTATGAATTGGTAACCATAAAGTATTTTTAGATAGACATAGAGTTGTAACTTTTTTAAATTATTAATATTGATATCAGTTTAAGATTACTATTTTCTTACCCTAAATATTTGGTAAAAAAATACTTAATTAGTAAATGTGCTATACCTACAAATTTTAAATACAAATAAATGTAGAGCTAAGTATATTTTAATATAGATTCCTCTGATATATGTAAAAATTATAATATAAGTCTTAATAATAAATCTAAAAATTATAAAAATAATACAGTACTTATTTCATATCCTTTTGATTTATAAACTTGATTAAAATATAATAATTTTCTATTAATTAAAATGTATAATGCCAATGGCAATGCAATGTATATGACACAGAATTGGGCCAGCCAAATTCACATGGTGCAACATACTAAATATTTTTATAAAATTTCTCTTGTTATATATTATTTTAAAGCAATGTATATAGTCAATAAATTAAACATGGTGCAACAAACATCAACCTGTTAAATAAGCTGGCCCAGCCCTGTGTCTGTGACATTAATAAGAATCAAAACTATGTTTTGTTACTCTTGGGGTTGCTAACCATCCCACTGCACCAAGTCTATAAATATTCAAATATAACATAAATTAACTATATCTATTTCAAAATTCCATTTAGACTATTAAAAAAATTGGGGTGTGTGATTCTATAATAGCACCAAAATGTTTAACTTCTTAACAGAAAATTAGTATGTAATGATATTTAAAGGTAAAATATATAATGTCATTATAATTTATTATTTACAGCATATATTATTATTAACATAGCATGCCAAGCCAAATTGAAATTATGCAAATTCTGTGTTTATTTTTTTAATAAATACCAAAACTTATTAAAATTTTTACATTAAGTGATACTGATAGTGATGATTTAATATTGACATAGGTAGTCATATGATAGCCAAGAAAATAGAAACAGCTACAGGTAGAAAAACTGGTTGGTTCACTATTCTTTTCAAATTTAGAATTAAATACTTTATATTTAAATTTAAGATCATCACTATTCGTCAAAAATTTTGATGAATAAAAAAAAAAAATTTATTCGTCAAAAATGATATTCTTAGTTAATAATTTTGGATGTAGCTATATTCTCGATGAATAAAAAATAATACTATTCATTGAGAATGATATTCTTAGTTAATAATTTCGATGTAGCTATATATCTTCTTAATAAATATTTAAAAATATTAAAAAATATCTTCTTAATAAATAATCCTAAAGATAGTGAGATGCTTGATAATTGCCCTCCTTATGATAATGTATGTGGGTTACTGGGATAATAACACAGTTAAAAATAGAAATGCAAATTATAATTATTAATATTTGATAATCTCTGCGAATAATATATTTTATATATAATTTAAACCTTATATAAACCTTATATATAATTTAACCTTTTTATATATTATAATAATATATAAAAAGGTTAAATAATATACATTAAAAGGTATTTTTTATTCAACAAGAATTGATTCTCGACGAATAGTGTTTTTGTTTATTGATCGAGATTC
>JAYRBW010034204.1:0-12008 GCA_036023295.1 Invenusta paracnida | reverse complement strand
TAAAAGTATCATATGTACACTATTTAAATAGATTTATATTTTATTAAATTAAAGAATAATGCACACAAAAGATATATTTTCTCGAAGCCAAAATTGTAGTGAATCAAAATATATCAATATAAAGTCTGCCAAGTGTGTATACAGGCTGATGACGTCATTATACTATAATAAAAACGTGGCTCAATTTTGTGAACCTCTTTAATAATTATATAAACTTCAGTAAACTTTAAAAAACTTATGAATAGTATTTTTTAATGATTTTGTATCACCTAAATTCAATATATTTCATCATTAACTGAGTAAGCTTATATGCAGTATTTTTGAATGGTTTATTAATGAACACGGGCTACTCATAAGTAGTATTCTACTGTTCTACATATTTTAAATAAAATGTGTTAAAGTATATCACTTTTATTTAAATGTATTCGCTTTAGAAATATCAGAATAAGGAAAGTGTATAGGTATATATTGTATATCGGTATTTTTATATACTTACGATATTTTTTTTAATTCTAGCAAAATAATCTTATTAGTTGTATTTGTTAAAATATATTTAGATAAATTGTTAAAACAAAAATTCTATGTTTAATGCACAATTAAAGATGAAAGCAGTAAGTTTTAGTCCATGCATTTACTAATTAAATGATTCAATATTTGAAAATATTCAATATTGATAGTATACAAAGGAAATATTAACTATAAATTTGTGAAATACGTTGAAACATAAAATTCTGAGTAAAGCATTCAAAATATGAATAATTAAAAATTGCACCAAAAGTAGATAATAAATTGTATGTAGTGTGTATATGCGATGTTCAAAAAAGATTTATAGCCGTGGGTCATTGTAGGCACAAACTGCACGAAGGAGTCTGTGATGAAAATCGTGGTGTTGGAAAGACTTTAACCTTGTAGTTCTCCAAATGTTCATTGCAAGTCACTGTGGCCTGTCTCGCTGGCCTGTTTGCCTGTTCGCTCCACAAGGCAAGTCCTCTGCCCTTAGATTCGCAGAACTCCCCGACATGAAAGAATATAGCATGGACTTTCGAGGTGACACTTATTTGAAGTAAGTGCCATATAGCTGACCTTGAATTGCTCGATACGATGTTTGTAATTTTTTTCCAATCGGAACCATTTTTTGTTCACAGTTAATGATAAAATATATTGAAGTTAGGTGATACAAAATCACAAAATAATACTATTCGTGAGTATTTTTAAAGTTTACTGAAGTTAATATCATTATTAAAGAGGTTCACAAAATTGAGCTATGTTTTTATTATAGTATAATGACGTCATCAGCCTGTATACACACTTGGCAGACTTTATATTGATATATTTTGATTCATTACAATTTTGGCTTCGAGAAAATGTACCACTATGTGCATTATTCTTTAATTTAATTTAATAAAATATAAATCTATTTAAATAGTGTACATATGATACTTTTAATTTGGAATTTGAGAAAAAATCACTAAAATCGATAAATTGGTGTATCAAGAAAATCCCTCTATGAATTTCGAATTTTGAATTTTTGAGGAGCCCACATAGTCTAAAAACATTTAAAATTTATTTTGGAGATGTGTATTTTTTGTCCTAAAAATTATGTTCAAGCTCATGGTGTGCTTCTTGAAGTGTCTTGTAACACTGAAACTGTATTTTTTAGTTTTTAATCGATTTATGAAATACAAATTATTGTATTTATTTAATGTGAGAAACAGCAAATTCTTTGCAAATTCAAAGGAATATTATATTACAGGAGCTACATTTGAAAATTATCAATATTTGAGAACAAAAGGTGATTGTGTGATTGAAAAATATGTAATTCTTGTATTGCGCCCAACCCGTCACAAAATGAGATATTAACATTTTACTATTTTCTCATAAAAGAATACAGCGATTTCTATGCAATTGCTCATAGAGTTTTGTGAAAATTCTAATTTTTGAGAAAATTACAAATTTATTTTTATTTTTAATTGACATATTGTATATCATTGGAATTCTTCATATATTTTATCAATTTTAAAACATATTTCAGGTACATAAACTATATGATATAGTTTCCATGTGCATTTCAATTATGGTTCCTACAAAAATATTTGAATATATAAACTATAAAAAAGTTTGATATTATATGCATTAAAATGTATTTCAAAACTATAAAATATGATCTATGTGTTTGAAATGTATTTTAAAATACAAAACTAAACGGAGAATTCAAATTATGTATAATTTGTCAATAAAAAACTAAAATAAATTTTTAATTTTCTAAAAAATATGAGTTTTCACGAAAAGTAGAACAATTCCATAGAAATCGCCGTATTCCTTAATATGGGAAAATAGTTAAATAGTGAAATGTTTAATATGTTAATGACTGATTGTGCAACAAAAGAATTATATATTATCCAATCAAAGTTTAGTAGCAGTTCATTGAGCATAACAAACCTTTGTGCTCAAATTTTTGATAATTTTCAGAAGTGGCTCCCGTACCATTTCTATTACTTTATTTTTTAAATTGAGTAGAAGTAGAAAAATGCGTTCTTTGTTTTAAGAAAGGCATAAAAACAGTAAACACGATTAAATAACGGATTGTATATTTAAAATATTTAAATATTTACTACAGAATAGATGTATGTCGCAGAAATGTATGACAATATAGACGTAGAACTATGTATTTTAGAATCTTATACTATATGCAACATTTAGTAAGACCAATTTAATGTTTTCTATTTTTTATTTTAGTAGTGTTAATAATAAGTAGTATTGATAATAAGAATTAAATAATATTTAGTCACTTATATATATTCTTGACACACAGCATAATTTAGAATATATACACATGCACAAATGGTAAATATATTTATATAAACAAAACACTAATGAAATAAAGAAGACTAAAGCTGAAACAATCTGTAATAGTAGTAGGGGAGGTGCAGCACGAAACCCCTACTACTTGCAATACATATATTGGCAAATTTTTGTATCACACTTTGTCAAGCTACAAATATACTGATCGCGAGGTACAAAATCATGTGCAGCACATTACAATCCTGAGTTTTATTTGCCAATATATTACAGATTTTTTCAGCTTTAGTCTTCTTCATTTCATTATTATTTACTAAGCTGATGGCGAATATTAAATTAAACAAAACACATTAAATTGCAAGAAAAACAAATTAATGTCTAAAATTTATCAAGAAAAATAAATATATACGGAGGAAAGTTTAAACTATAAACTTTCCATAAAGTAAAAGTAAAAGTTAAATTAATTAATAGTAATATAAAAGATACACTGGTTGTAAATATTAGTATTATTGTTATCGTTTTTATAACAACAAAAATAAATTCATTTAATTATACAAGTGCAAAATATGCAAATATTTTATGGTATAAGGTTTAAATAATTAATTGGTTAATAGAAAATTGTCAAAACAACAATTTTTTAGGAGTTAATATGGATACAAAAATATTACCAATCGAGAGAACAAAGTTGTTAGCAATAAAAATATACAAATAAGTTCATCCGAAAATAAAATCTTGAATCAAGAAATAATTAACATGTGTCACTGGATACTAAATACTTGCAGGAAAGATAAAATCTATGCGATATAGAGTTCATGAAAATATTTGCAAGTAAACCACACACACCCAGCTTCAAGGATATACATAAAATTCGTTTTAAAAATTTAGAAAATATTTGAAATAGATCAAGTTAACTCATTTTAGATTAAGTTAACTCATCACTTAAAATGTAATTTTTAATCATCAAATTTAATGTTTTATTTGCTTTTGCTCCTTTTTTGGAGTTGGTTGAAAATTACTGTCATGAAAGCATAAATAAATAACAGAATATTACAAAGTGAAAAGCTGATGGATTTGTTGCAGTTTGCTTAATATTGTCACATTTTTTAGTAACATTTGTTTCAAATAGAATATAGGTATATATTCGTAACATATGGTGCAGATTTCACCCTGTTATTGGAGAAACTGGATTCGAATCTTAGCGATGGAGTCCTTCTTAAGACATTCAATATTAACCCAACCATCAATCAGGTCAAACCAATCACCCCTTCCAATGATACTTGACACGCCTTCGTCGGATTGTCCTCCGACGTCGTAACGGGCTTTTATATGGAGCGGAAGGTTACATGCTCTGTTATAGGAATGCCTGACGAGCTGAAAAGATAGGTAGCCATCCCCTTCCAAAGTCTCAATTCTCGCTCTGACTAACCAACCGCCAAGAAACTCGGGTAGGAGGAAGAGGGAGCTGTCCATGGTGCCGGCAACGTCAAGCATCTTGCCCCATTCCTCCATGTGCTCCTCTTGTGTGCGCTCAGAAGTCGGCTGGAATGAGTAGACATTCTTGGAATCGCATCGAGCAGCCCCCTCTCTGTTTGTGCCGAATTGCATTCCTGTCAAGACAATTATCGTTACTCAAACAACCTCTTGAAATGTTTTCTGGTTAACATTGATAAAACGTTATAGTATGATAAGTGCAGTTAAATTATACCCCTTTGTCAAATTGATTGCCTGGCTATATTTAATATTTCTTGCATGATTTAAAGGATTTTTACTATCTTAAAGATCTTTGTTGGTTAATAATTCCACCTTCAGTTATACAATGTATAAATGCTTATTGTATTCTAAGTTTAAAAAATGTGGTTGCTTATTTTTATAGTTATTATTTTAATAATTTTATAGAATAATAACTTCACTGTAAATTGGAGGAATATTGATGTCAACAAATAAACGAAGTTTTATTGATTTATAATTATACCATTTATTAATTTTTAGAATTCAAACAGTTTATATATATTAAATCTAAATGCTGAAAATGAAAATGAATCAAATGAATAATTAACGTACTTTGCTTTAATGTAAGCCCTTCGTAATCTGAAACGACATAAAAATATGACAACAATTTTTTTAAATAAATATATATAGCTTTTTCAATTTATAGAAACCACTATAAAAATTCTTCAGAGCATGAGCAATTTTTATAAAAAATAACTTAATTCATTACAAAAGGACTTACTAAACGTTTGGGTTTCAGCAATATTCTGATCACATTCGATTTGTGTACTGATATCTGTAATGAATTTGTTGATTTATAAAAAATGAACATGTAACAGGAATAAAAAGTCAAAAATTGCAATATACTTGTATTTTTTTAATATTTAAATTTTAGATGTTATATGTAGCATATAAATTTATTATTATTTTATTAATAAACCTACTATAAACATATTTTTAACTAACATATTATCTTACAGAAAACTGCTTTATTTAGTTTCTTTTACCTAAATATTGTATGACATAAAAAAAATTATTAAGAACTCTAATTAATTAAATACAACGAATATTGAATTGTATTGAATTCTGAATATTAAAGATCATTCATTAATAGAACAGGTAAATTTTGTTCATTATACATATATTATTACAATGCAGATAATTATTTGCATTATTTTAAAATTCTTTTATAACATCACCGAATGAATTATTTTTTAAATCAAGTATAGTATGTTTGTTTAATAAGTAAATAAATCATACAAATAAATTAAATCAATTCAACAAAATTAATCATATTACTTTTTAACATAAAGATATATCAAAATTTCATAACAATGAGTTAAATTAATAATATAGAATATTGAAGAAATTAAAGAGATTTAAATTAAACAAAAAAGTACTTATTGAGAACAAGCATTGGCTTTCGTTCCCCTATATCAACATCATCACGCAAATAACAATAATAACACTAAATATTAATATAATTTAGAATTATTTATTTATAAATATTTATATTAAATATTCTATAAAAGCAAAGAGTATATCTAGGTAGTTAAAATTCTAAAAGTAAATAAATGCAAATATTTGTAAAGAAATATATGCATGCAGACATAGGATATGATAGTTATATAATAAGGTATATATACAATGAATGTTAATGAAAACATAATAAATGTTTAAATTATCTGAAAAATAAAGAGCCTGAAAAATACCGGAACATTATTCAGGTAAATGAAGCAGTCTTATAGTCACTGAGGTGAGAAAGAGTTAAATGTGTTTATTATGTGTTAAAAGAGATAACATTTTAGAAAAATAACATACTGTTTAATTAATTATAAATTGTATATATATTATAAACCAGGTGACTGCATTTTTTAATACCTTTTCTTGAAAATAATACAATATTGGAAATACATACTTTAAAAAATAGTTAAATGTAGTTATTTAACATCAAAGAGTTAAAATTATGAATAATAAATGTGTGAAATCGTCACTTAGTCTTAAAAATAAAAGTATTAGACTGATTCAGTTTTGTACATTTGTTGTAGGAGAAAAATATAACTGCAAAAGTTTATAAGAATTGTGATTTTATGACTTTAAATGTGGACTTTAAAGTACACAATTAAATAAATGGTACCTCTTTTGTTCTGTAATGTAGTCGTTTGGGTTGAAATGCTCAGCTGTTCGAAAGTCGACCCATCTACCTGTGTGGCTTCACTTCTCCTATCTACAATAGCAGAGCCTAAAAAGAAAATCATTAGGTTTCTATGATATGTACATCTAATAATGTACATATGTCTAATTAACTAATAAAGAATTCAGTCTAATTGATTAATTGAAGAGGACTAAAATCTCTACCAGGTGAACATTTTATAGTATATTTAACAGTTTCGTGTGAAAGCGATGTGCCACACTTTAGTGGTGGCAATTTTGTGGGATGAAACAAGCAACAGATTTAAGCCCACACACAGCTGATTATTTTAACTCTATGTATGTAAGACATCAACGTAAACTAACTCTTTAGGGCCTCAAAAAGTACGCCCCTAAAGGCTATAAAAGAGAAACCTTTCTTAATTCTATTTTCGCATATTTTGCTTTAAAAGTTGTTATATATATATATAAGTGCCTAATTTTAACGATAAACTGTCAAAGTAAGCAGCAATCTTCACTGATTAAACTAGGCATAATGTCTCACTTCTTCCAATTGATTGATTTTGTGTTTGTGAAAATGGTGCCGATGTTTGTGGACCACCAGAAGCCATAACAGCAGGATCCGGTACAATTGCGGCACCAGAAGCCCTATGAATATTCTCAAAACATATCTGTCCTCCAAACATCCTGATTATCGTCTTAATTTGGACTTCTATTTCGAGTAATCGTCGATCCATTGCTGCAAGTGTCAGTGTGAAGTTGAGGCTTCTTTCAGCGTTGACTCGAAGAGCGTCTATGGCCGCTGCATTTCTGGCGATACTCGCAGTATTTTCGATAAAATGTTCCCCATTTTGACGTTGCGAATCTTCAAATTGTGATTTGAAAGCTGTCATTTCCCGAGACATCTTCAAGATCAACCGTTCTGAAGAGAGTAATTGAAGACTATTTTAAAATTTTAAATCGTTATTTAATTTTAAATGAATTGAGTTATAGGTACATATTATCAGTAATGACATAAAAGTAGTAGTTAATAACACTGTCTACGTGGGAAAAGCGATTTTATGGAAATAAGTTACAGCCTGAATGAAAGAAATGATATAATAATGAAATTTTGTAAATAAATAATTTAAAAACCTGTGTTTGTATAAATCATTAAAATATGTATGTTTATTTCTCGGAATTGTGAAAGAATTAATAAATGATATTTAGAATTTTAGAGATTCCTGAGGTCATTAAATTTATAACAGAAAACAATGCTTCAATGTTTGGTTTTTTTGTAATTTTAGAAATGTTCAATATATAAAAGTATATAGTTAAATACTGCGTATGACTACTCTTCTTAATTGTTTACAGATAAACGTATCGAGGGTTTGAACATCAATCACATCAATCACATCAGTGCTTGGTGTGTTATATTGGTAAATGTTTAAAGGCCATATATATAACAGTAAAACTCCAACAATAACAATCTAAGCTTAGTTTACATAATATTGTACGAATATATATACGAAGATTGTACATAGCATACTTATCAATAATTTATATTTTGTAGTATTACACCGTGATTCTAGATATTTACAAATTCAAAAACTATTAAACACAATCAAATTAGGGCGCAAAATACATGAATGCCATTTTAAAATATCAATCAATAGTCGAAGAAGTCTCAAATCCTACCTTGAAATTCAGAGTTCATATTGATGTAATATCAATAATAAAGTTTAGTAAATTTTCACGTAGATAATTTTCTAAATGCACTGATCACTTTCTTCAAAGGACGTACTATAATGTAGTCATTCAGCGTCGAATTTAATAGGGTTGATTATTAAGTCTCCGTAAAGCACAGAGGGCTTTCTCTAAACCAAAATTATCTCAATCAAGTTCAAAATGTAATCATTTTGATTATGCTTATTCAAAGTCTGCACTGATTATACACCGCATGGACAATTGAACTTTGAGATATATTTGATGTAAAGAATATCTCTTGATAAGGCTGTGGGATCATCCTCTTAAGAAAGTTGATAAGTTCACTACTTATCTATAATAATATTAAGCAAATATTTTAAACTTGATGCTGGATTTAAAATGTAAACAGATAAACATTATTATGATTAAAAAAATTATGTTAATAATAATAAATTGCACGACAGAAATACTCGAGAATATATTTACAATCCATAATTCATGAAAGCATTACGAACATTAACGGCCTGTTTCTTGATAATCAAATACTGCACGATATTAATACTCGCCTTCCAATATGAGTGTACAACACAACATGAATGAACCTTCCAATACAATATATAACATATATTTAACAAAAAGAAGAAAATAATATCGGTAAAGATATATTAAAAAAGCTGACAATAATTCAATGGCATATTGATTATAATTAGACCGCATACAATTTAATATCGCAAAATTATTCTTAAATCTAACAAATCAAAATCAACCTGGTGTATTTTAACGTCCTGCCAAGTACATTATGTTACGTTTAAACACATTCAACATAATACTATTACGCATATCAATCTCACCAAAGTTAAATTGACATTATAAGCATTTCAATATTTCTAAATGGATGCAATAATTATGCCAATAATATTCAACATTACCCAATGAAAAGGCAAATGTGATCACACCGAATAACAAATATATATGTTTCATATAATTCTATACTTTTATCCTCCAAAAATTACATCCACTACCTCCCAAACGATATCAATCGAAACAATTTCTCGCAAATGATATTTTGCCCTTCTTTGATCAGTCCGAAATACATATCACTCTCCATGCCATATCATTTATCTTTTATACTTTAAAAAATCACAGAATCACGGTCATTGAGAACTAAACTGTTACCAAAATTAAAAAAAAAATACTTGAATGATCTAGATATAAGTACATTGATCCATTCAAGCGTTAAAATTTTTATGTACCGGCTCTCACCCACTGAATATAATTAATAATGTAATTATGTCGAAGTTTTGATATATATCATAGACAGAAATTAAAGTATTATATTTTGTAATTAAATAACAATAATTCGTTAGTTATATCTATTGTATTTTTGGCCCTGTAAATTATTTGGAAGAAGTTTTAATCACATTGTTCTAACTTACAAAGCAGAAGCATTCCAACCTCTGATTCTTTCCTCCTTAAAGACATAACTTATTCCTACACTTCTTTCACAAAAACTCTACAATATCATTTGAAATTAAAACACTTCTCTCACATATTATATTAACTAAAGCATAATTCTAAAACATAATGTTCATATAAAACAAATCGCATATCATAAAACAACAATATATTGCATATTATATAAATCCAAAAATATAGTTCTAAATTAGATTCCAAAAATTAAATTCTACGTTTTACATTTACGGAAGGATGTACCAATGTTTTCATAACTTATGAATAGCCAAGTGTTTTAAAATAAAATACCTGTCTAAAAGAATTATTGTATTTAAGAATGAACTACGTATCTGCCTAGATGCATCTAACTAGCAATCTGAAATATAAACATGCGACTTCATATATATCTTGGCAATTGTGATATCAATTCATTAAAGATTAGTTACATGCAGTTCAGTAGGCACTGATAATTGTAAGTCATGCTCCTGTTGTTGATTTTGGAGTTGTTGACGTTCACCGCGGCTCAAACAACGGCAACAGATGCAGAATATGGACCGAAGGAAGGTTTGAAACCGTTGGATCAAGAAAGCGTATACGAGAGGATTAATAGATGAGTTGAGAGAAATGACAAAGGTGGAAATATTTATTCCATAAGGCAAATCCTGTTCATCTTGGGACGAGAGGAAGATGTAATAAACTGCAAATTCAGCAGAAATGAGGATTATGAAAGCCAGGGCTGTGACTGATGTCGCTTTGGTTAGTTTTAAAGAGGCCTTCATTCTTTGAGTCTCACTCTGACTACCGAAACTATTCACCCTTCGAAGCGAGACAATTATGACACTGTAAAGGATGATAACTGTGATAATCGGGAGGATAAAGCTCCCGACAATTTTAATTGGAACGAAAACTTTCATGTTAGCCGATTTCAAATTCATGGTGCAGTTGTAGGGCTTGTATTCATCCGATGGACTCGTGAGTTCAGCCATCCTAATTTGGGGTATATTGAACAACCAAATTCCCACATAGCAAAGCATAATGGCGATAATGATGGGCTTCACTGTGTATCTTCGATAGATGAGCGGATAAATGAGGCTTAAAAAACGATCCGCGGAAGTGAATACAATCATACAGGTACTCAAAGATTGAAAACAGAAGAAAAGCATCCCACTATGCCAAACATAGCAAAGAAGTTCATTTAACACTATAATATGTGGAATCCAAAAACCATTTGATAATTGCTTAATCAGAGAAATCAGGCAGACAGCAAGATCCGCCACGGTTTGACAGCGTAAAATGGTTACACTAATCTTTGATCCGATTCTATGTCGAATAACAAAAAGGAAAAATATGATATTACCTAGAATTCCCAGTAGAATTGTGAACAAACGAATGTAGGAAAATTCTTCACTTATAATAATAAGTGTAAACACTTTGTCTAAGTATTGGCTCATAATTTAGTCGATTGTATTTTATAATCTACTTTTCTGTGATGTAAAAACAATGAGAGGGATAATTCAGTTAATAATGTAGATTAATTGTTGTCTTCACTGTTGACGTTCTTTATTTAAAGATAATGTTTGTTTACTGGTTAAAGATCTATCCAATATATGTACAGATAATTCAGTATACCCTTTCCCGCAATAATGTTTCAACCAGTGGTATTATTTATATCGTATATCAACACACAATCAATACGTCAGTGTTATAAAAATGTATGGAATAATGCAATGAAAGTGTTCTATATTTATTATCTTTTAGTTATGCGACAAATAATGCGCATATAAGTATACTCACAAACTTTAATAACAAATATTATTAATGAATATATAAATATTTCAATACTCTGTTTTATATTTGACAATTCATAAAAACCCTTATCTGTACATACAGGGGTCTTTTCACTTCCACAATCCTCGACGAATGAGAAGAGCTTACCTCATAACAAAATTTTTTTATTCCTAGTAAAATTTTGAAATTTTAGCATGTAGTTAAACAATAATTTTTTAAAAATATTGTATGAAAAATTGTAAAACATTTTTAAAAATAGGTAAGAAATATTCTATTTTTATCTTTTTTAAGAAGCAAAGTTATTCTATTTCTAGCAAAGAAAACTTATAGTTTTATAATACTTCGTGATATTATAATCCAACTAGCTGATACCTGATTTAAAAATGCATTGAATTCGAGAAAGATATTCATTTTTATATAAATATTATGTTTAGCGTATATTTTAGGTGTGTGGCACTAATTTATGTAATTTTAGGCTGTTGACCACCTTTTTTGGCGTACCATTGTGAATATAAGGTCAGTTGCGAAATTTATTTTTGAAAAGTTGCATAAACTTATATTACTCCATTTGCTCATTTAAAAAATCACAGAAAAAATACGAGAGGGCCCGGCCTTAAAGCCATCTTTCCTCTCCCCCCCCCAAC
>JAYRBW010034193.1:0-12008 GCA_036023295.1 Invenusta paracnida | reverse complement strand
AAAATCAGATTAAAACTTGTTAAAGTTTAAAACATAGAGTAGTTATACAAAGAGTGTTCACTCTTTTAAATTTTGCACGCAGTTCAATACTAGTATTTACCTACGTAAGAGCTTATGCAAAATATTGTTTTAAAAACTGAGAGCAATTAATTCGTGTATGTATGTAGTAAAACAGTTTGAGATATACAGGCAATAAATTATTTATTATAGACAACTTATACGCATGTTAAAATTGTATGAATATATATATATTTGTTCTTAAAATTAATTTAATCAAAATATTTAATACTATTTTTCCCTACACTATTACATCAAATTTATTAAAATAAAACGATTTTTATATACGACGATTTACAGCGCGATGTATATGAAACCGATAAGAGTGAACACTCTTTGTATATCATTACTCTATGCACACAACCGAAAAAGAAATGAACATAATAATATAATATGAACAATTTCCAACTTAAAATTGAAATTAATCAATCAAATTAGATTTAAAAGAATGAAGGGTTATATTCAAGAAAAAGTCCCATGGATTAGAAACATGGAATAGAACTGTTCTATAGTAAAAACAGAAATGAATGAAGATGCTTCTGTTTAATTAAAACTTAAAAGGCAACAAGCCTAATCAAATTTGTCCATATACTTCAAAAACCCGTTCATAATAAGACTATTTTTGGCTTATTCCCGCTTGTAAACAGCGCCAGATTAGATTAAAAATTAGGTCAGACTAAAATGCCGATTCCAGCAATATAACATAACAATTATGTCGAATAACATATTATAAATAAAAATAATGCATAAAAATACGCTCAAACTCAATAAAATGTTGGTAATAAAGTAATGTTTAGAGATAGCTGATATAGTGTATCCTATAGTAACTCATGGCTACTATATAGATGCTCATACAATGGAGAAAAAAAGGAAGCGATAAAAATTTGGTAATTAGATTATACATATTGTATAGATAAGCAAGCAGTAGGCAAGATGAAACATGTTATCAACTTGAGTTTTATATAACACCTTAGTATCTATAGTAAAGCCTCCTATATAGGTAAACTGATTTTATAGTCGAAATTGAAGAATAAAATCAATATTGCAAAATATCTATCCTGCAGAGAAAAAAGCAATGGATATAAAAATGACATACATATAGCTAGTTGTATTTCAAAATACCTAGTATTGAAAAAATGTCGTGGTACCTCTTTCTCTTCAGAATTCAATCAACACTGTCCGTTCACTATTTCCTGTGTGTTATAAAATAAGTAAAAGGTATACATACAGCACATATTTAGCGCTATAAACTGGGGTTTTTTCCCTTCGTTACTAGCTGGCTTCCTCAATTTTAATTCTCCCTCCCTCCACTTCTCCTGAACTTTCCTGTCTCTAACACTGTCTCCGCCAAGACAAGAAAACTAGAGAGAGAACATAATCATAATATATTATTATATCAAGCAATAGCACAGAACTGCATCTAAGATGGAGAGTGATGTGTAGGGCAGAAGAAGCCAGAAAGATGGATGGTAACGATATATATTGTATATAACAGTTGCTCTTCTTGCTGTAGCTTTACGTCACCACACTAAAAAAAGAATCAAACGAGGAATTCAGAATTAAGAAAACATTCTCCACCCTCTATTCTCTCTCTGGGTGTTATCCCACTTTATACCTATAATGCAATTTTCTTTCTTTCTATAATACACAAATGAATCCAGTGCAGTTGTATTATAAGTTGCTCTAGCTAGCTGTGTGTAGGTACATAGAAAAGAACAAAATATTGTTTGTGTACTTAAATGACAGCGATGAAGATACTCCGCTCTGCAAAGTTGAAAAATGTTGACTAGCTTTCACAACCAGTTCATACATACATACCAACCAAACGCTTAGCACCGAATTAACAGTCTTAGAACTGGTTAAGGTGTACATTGCATTTTTGATTACTTTTACATGCAGAGAGCATAAAATAACTTTATTTCAATCACTTGTTTTACAAATAACTGATTAAGAATTAAGTTAAGACATTTTTAAACTATGAATACAAAAACTCAGTAATTTTATAATCTTACAAACTTTTTAGCACATCCATATTCTAATTCTAGGGGTTAATTAAGTTCCACCTATAATTTTGAAACTTCCTATTAGACTAGAGTTTTGAAACTTCGCATAGTTAAACTAAAGTGTTTTGTAAAAGATTCAATGGAAAAATTGCAAAAAATATTTCTGTTTTTAAAGGGTATAAACTCTTCTTTTTTTAATAAATCAAATTTTTAACCAAAATTGGTATCAATTTTTAAATATTATGGTATCAATAATATATATTAAAATATTTTTTAATATGACTACCAATATTAAAAATATTAATCTATTTTCATTTTACTTCGTAAATTATCACATCAAATTAATCAGTAGTAACAAATCAGAATTTCGTCAATTTCTAGACAGATAGGCATTATCATTTTATTTAAATGATTTGCTTACTTTTACCAGGGGTGCATTTTTAGGGGGTGATGACGTGATCACCCTTTTAGGTGCTCAATATAGTGAAAATAGCGCTAAAAGTTGTAACATTTTATTTTAGTAAAATTAAAAAAAAGCTTAAAATCTTTTTAGTTAAAATTACATCAAAATACGGGAGTGGACCAGCCTTGAAGAGCCCCCCCCCTCGGTAAGGATAGCTTAATGACGTCACTATAAAGAAAGGATTACGACATAGAATGCCGCAACCACATGCACTTGTTATCTAGTTTATTCAATTTTTCATAATTACAGAACATAGTTTATTACTCAAAACTCGTAGTAGTGCGTGGCGTATAATAACAGAATATTTCTCGGATAATCTGCAAATATATAACACACATCAGGTGGATGACACACTTCAGCACAGAATCTCACAAACAGATTGAATCAATGTCCAGAAATAAAATTTCATTGAAGATATTTTCTATCTTCGGTTACCTACTGGCAAAATAACGGCGCTATCAGTGATTGACGAGAAAGTTACCTTTAACTACCGCATCTTTTATTAGTTAATATCGAATTATTTTGTAATTATTAAGAATTAAGTTAAGATATCAGTACTGACATCATTTTAAAATTATTAAAACAAACAAAGTTAACCTTATCCATAGGTACTCAAAAGACACCAATCACAATCCTGGCAACTAGTATTAATAACGAATAGTATATTCGAAAATTATTTAAAAATTGCAATGAAACTTGTGACACATTGTTATCGCATAATACTAACATAACATTGTTATTATGGAATTAATTAAATTCGATAATACTACTTTATCATCATGCAAAACTGAAATTAAAAATACTATATCTCGATGTTATTACATACATGCACCAATAAATGTTCCACTGAAAAAATGAATTTAATTAATTCAATACTTACTACCTATTTTAAACATGTAGAGAGTATTATCTTCAAAGACTAGTGAAGTACAAATTGCCATTTCAATAAGAATTTACACTAAACAGAACTACTCAATGTAATTTGAAATCAAAGCAATTAAATCAAACTTATGAAAAATCTAACAATATAAAATTCTACAAAATAATATGAGCGAATAACTATGCTGTATGTATCCACAAAGCCATACAAGCCTTTGTCTATCAACAATGAAAATCTTATTCATTTCAAGGTACACTTCCTCTGCGGACGATAGATTAAGGAAGGTTACGTTTTTAAAGATAAAATTTTGACAAAATATTGACTTTGATTATTAATTAAAATTAGTTCTATGCATCGTAAAAACTGTTGTTAAAAATTGTTGTAACTCGAAAAACGAATATAGTTACTACATTTAGTTACAAATGAACGGACTCAGCCTGAGGAGAAATAAATACTAATCATCAAATCAGGTGAGTAAAAATCAATGATACTATGTATAAAAAGACAGATTATGATAAATCTATGGCTTTTTCGTCTATAGAATAAAAATGTGTCTGACGTTTCATATCTTCGTTCTATTGAATTATATTCACTATGCAAATTTTCGCAAAACAGGTATTTAAGTCGAAGACAATAAACTAGTGGTTCTCTAACTTGAGAAATAAAGTAATTCCGTCAGCCAGATTTCCTTTGTGCTTTGTCACTTGTTCGGAATACATGATATATTAAGTAGTTTTTGGAACGAATAGAAAAAAGGAGAGGATTGCCCCACCTGAACAGAAGCTCCGGATCATTCTGAATGAGATTAGGCTTCCCATTGTCGTTCCAAGCGGACACACACCACAAGGAGGGATCCGCTTCTAGGATGGGAAGAGTGGCGGTGAAGTACTCAAAGAAGTCAGATGATATGTCCAGATCATCCTCTATAATGATCACTGAAGAATGCTTCATCTCAACTAGGACCTGGTCCAGAGCCCACTTGTAGTGTCGAGCAATGTTGTAGTAGCCTGCGAAAGAGAACGGAGAGATGAAATATACCCAAACCACGAAGACGTAGGTACAGCAATAGTATTATATATATTGCATATAATTTTATTATTTGAACTCAAGTAATACATTTCAGATACAAGTATAAATAGAAATAAAATGCATGCTAACACAATTAAAAATGAAATAATAGATTAACAGTTTATCATGACGTCTGAAAGCGTTAAATTGTATTAGTGCTCGACCAAGCAGTAATGGTAATTTATATGATTCGTTAGTGAATCCAAATTGGGATGGTCAAAATAATATATTATGCATAATAGCCGTGAAAACTGTAATTGTAATAAAACTTAATGTGCTAGGTTCTGAACCCGCATTTAGTGAACATCCTTTACTATCAGATTCAATATCATCGTTCAATACGTATATTAATAAAGCGATCATAAATAGCTTCAAAATTATCAAAGAAAATAACACTAATTTATGAGAGAAAGAATGATTAAGAAGTGTGCATAAAAAAATAATGGAGGGTTGTTATTATATACAAAACTATACACACTAAATACCACAAACTATGCCCCACATTTCCACAAAAACACTGATTTTAATGACATTTTAACCGCAGTATTACAAGGCCAGCTGATGTTTTGCTATCTGCCATACAAACCTGCTTATCAAATTCACCAAATTTAGAACACATCGCCTATATCAATCTCGTGTCTTATACACCAGTACTATAATTGCGGAAGATGTGGGTGGTAGGGTCAGCGCTTCCTTTAGCATCTATTTCTAATTAACATATTGATAAATAAAGTCGTGTTTTACTCTTTCGCATAAGGAGTTCAATTTTCCTTTATAATTTCAACAAAATTTGTCTAGTATTACATCATTTTTTATAAGTGTTCAATTAAAAGGCTTGCAATAGGTATTGTCAGTTTGTTCCTCTCCCCATATTAAGTTAACTACCAGTTTTGCCTAAAATGGTTGCTAATAGCTACAAAATAACAGCTATAAACTTGTTGAAAAATCTATTGAATTATCAGTATAAGGTAAATACAGTATAAATTAGATATATAAACTTAATAAATATAGTCTGGCTTTTCTAGAGTTGCTGAGATATTTTTTAACAATTTTACTTAAAATAATATCGTCAGTGGCAACAGCACCTATATAACTTAAACTAATTTGAATGAATAGATACCACGGACAATATTAATTATCACGAGCGATGTAAGACAAAAAAATTCCGGAACAGTATTTACTGATTTTAAATAAATAAATGTAGCGTTATCTTTGGGGTAATTCTATCTTTCAAATTTTAAACTATTTGTACGTTGCTATGATATAAAAAATGTCGTCTAGTATATTATTGAACACTACCGATATATTGTCATAATACAATATAACAAACACGTTTACAATGAAAGCATTAATTGAAACATGTACATGTCATAAATACATTCTAAAATATTTTGTTATGCACTTATTAACAATATGCCATTACCGCTGCTTGTAACGAGCAAAATATCTGCTAAATCCGGAAAATAAGTTTTCTTCCTATTATATTTATGAAATTATATTTTAAATATTTTAGAATATTATTTTAGATAAGGCATTAAAAATCATGCGTATATATCTACCTTATCACTAAAAATAATTTTTAAAATCGACAGAATTTAAAACACACCTAGTTACCCATCCTGTAAACTAACACACAAAAAGAACACATTATAATCTAGTTAACTATAAACTCTTCTTGGATATATCAGACATGAGACAGACAAGTATCATAGAGAGATTCCTAACTGTGATCTCGAGCAAAGTGCGCATCAGAAGAAGAGTTGGATACTAAAACCTAATAAGTCTCCTATTACTTGAGATAATGACATCAGGAAGCCTATAAGAGAAAGTTAAGCTAAAAATGAGTTGTCAGATGCTATCTTTGGCCTAGAATAAACACAGTCTATACCTGATTTTTCCCGTGCGTAAGCCTAAAAACAAGAATAGAAATCTATAATCTTTTTTAAATAAATAAATCGCAAATGTTATGTTCAAAAAATTGTTTTTACATTTTCTTGACAAACGATCGGGGATATCGTTTCTAATTTTTTAAAAGGCAAATTGAGTATAATACATGTATTTTCACAACAACAAAAAATAGAAAACAGCGATTATGAAATAAAAAAGAAATACATTTTTTTAAACAAATTTTCTTTACTTGGATTGCTTATTCTATCAAACTAAACAAAGTAATAATATAGACAAAATAGCCAGATTATAATCTTCATATAAACATGAAAAGAAACTACACAACACATATAATATATGTAGTAGAATGAATTAATGTTAGGCTTGTACTAGAAAGATAAATTTCTTAGACAAACAAGTATTTTTATATATACGTGCAACATGGAAAATGATTGTACATATATATATATATATATATATATATATATATCCAAAAATCTTTTAGAGTAAGTTGCATTGATTTACTAGACAAAACATTTACAAAAATGTTCAGGTATTAGATTATTAATGTTTATTAGGGAGAACAATAAAAAACGTATAATCCTACATATATGCTCTTACCATAGAAAATCAAAAAAATGAAACAAGAGACAACAGTTGATAAAGCCAAGTACCATACATTATTTATTAAAAACGGGTATTATAGGAACCTTTACCGTATAGTGCACACTTAATATACCATGACTACTAAATGAAGATAAAATACAGAACTTACAAAACACAGTTTCCTCAAAACAGCATAAACAAGTACAAAAAGAAAGTTCATTTAAGAAGAGTACGTTCATCCTCATATTAGAACGTTCATTGACCTACAAAAAGTATTTTGATAATTCAAATTAACTTTTTAATGCGAAAGTCTGTACCTATTTCACTAATGCTTTAAGATATATTATGGAAAGTATGGTGATTTTAACAATATGTTTGAGGTGTTGAACACATATCCTATATACCTAGTACATATTATACGATTATCAATGACATCTACCTATATACCTACAAGATATGCATTACGAGGAACATTCATGTCTAAATGTCAATATACATTATGTGTCGTGTATTGTTTATAACATATACATACATCAATTCTTGCTACATGCGAAGGCAAGGTCAATAACATATTCATTGATTAAATCTACAAATAGACACTTTAGTACGCAATTTTTTAATGTTTTGGAATTATAGTCATATAACTATAATTTTAGGATACAAGCATATATATAAATATATACATATCTATTTTATATATAAAATATAAATACAAATATATATATATGTTTAATCTTTGTTTGACATCAACAATATCGAATATATACAAAAATAATAACGGCAATTAATAAACAATGCCTAGATGCATAATATAAATGGGCTTAAAACTTCTTAATTTTATTAGTTTCGCCCATTATAGTTAAAAATATACATATATATTCTGGTATTGGGGTGATGTAGTTTATTAAGGTATACACAATATTTCGGCCTTCTTTGCAAAGTGCGCACAATAAAGAAGTGAGCATTTAGTGAGAATATAAGGAATAAATTATACTGAATAAATAAAAATAATGCTTCCGTATTTATTTATAAGGAATAAATTATACTGAATAAATAAAATTGATTCTTCCACATCTATTCAGTATAATTTATTCCTTAATGTTCTGACTAAATTCTCACTTCTTTATTGTACACTTTACAAAGAATACAGAAATATTGTGTAGATTAATAAACTACATCACCCTAATACCAAAAGTTGTTCTATTTTTTAATTGTAAGTAGCTTAACATTTGAAATAGGATTTTAACAGATTTCTAATACTACTAATTTCTAACATGATGATATTTCATAAAACAGTTTGAAGATAGTTTACAATAATTTAAATTGTGAATTAATGTAATGGATTATGTTTAAATAACACTATTATTTAGAGGGATATATAACTTCATTGATAAGAAAAATACCAATTAATATTATACTCATAATTTTACAATTTTACCACCGACAATGCATTGATAAATTTCTCATAGGATACTTAATTTAAAATTAAATCGATAGCGTCGATTTTTAAATAAAAATACGGATTTTTATAATACAACGTTTGTCTCTGCAACTAATACCACTAATAATTATATAGAACAAACTTTCAACACACAAGAAAGATTTAGTAAAGAATTAATTAAATACAAGACGACGCTTTTTCAACCTCCGCTGACCGAACCATATTAAAACAATTATTATGGAGCAGTCCTCTGTAATATACAACTCATTTTAAACTAAGAAATATGACAAATTTCTATTTATAAAGTACACTCGTCAACAATACACACTTAGATTCTACAAAGCGGACCAATATTCAATATAAATAGTATATAATGCAATTTAATTATATGCAAGAAAAAATACTATTAACAAAACTGAATTGGTTCAATTTACCAAAAAGGATTTTATATAAATTAATATATAGTGTTTTTCTTTTATTTAACTTGTTTTAACTCATAACAAATAGCTAAGTTGTAAATCACAAGAAAAAATTATACTATAATTTTTAGCTAAAATGCATCACATAATTAATGTTAGTCAATGATAAATCATTGCATGTAAATATTTTTTAGACATATACGAGTCAAGTACAAACAATTAAGTTGTGGTTCCATTAAAATAGTTTTAAGACAGAATATTTAAACAATTAAACCATGTTCGGAAGTTGCCACATAAGGCAAAATTTATTACATTCAATAGTCAAAATATTTTTTTAACATTAATGATTTCAACATTAATCGGTTTTAAAATTATGTTATATTATACTAATCTTAAAATAAAGTGTACAACGAGTGACCGATAAAGGGGGGGGGGTACCTCTAAGATTCCTTCGTTTTTTGGGGAGAACAAAGTTAGTTCGATTCGGCTGCACTATGTGTAGCAGCTTGGGCACATAGCTACGAATGACCTTGGCAGTAGGATCATGAGCACAATCCTGCGACACTATGACCGGAAACTCCTCTGCCGACGGTCGATACTTGAGCACCAAGTCTATACACCGGCGTACTGTCACCCGATTGCAGGCCATAATGAGAACTGGTGTCACGTGACTTGGGGCCGGCCGACGGATTCTAAGAAGGGGAATGGGACCCCCGCTTGCTGTGATATTGCGATTGTACTGGGTGGCACGCGATTTTTGTTGCTGATGTTGTTGATGGTAGCTGTGGAGGCTGCTGCTTAGAGGCGAGGTGAGAGAGGTGGAGGTGAGAGAGGCTAGATGGAGTTTGCGGAAGGTGAAAGGACTGAGTTGAAGGAGGATGAGAACGTTGAAGATGCAGACGAGACCGATGACGAGGTACCATCGTCGATACAGCGCCATTTATGCGTGTTGAGTGTCGATTGGTTTGGTTGGGGAGTATACACGGCGCCAGGCTATCGTGAGGAGAAACAGAGAAAGAAAGTGTGAATCAGTCGTAGAAAGTTAAAACTAATATCACAAAAACAATATTATCCATTAAATACCATATTCGGTTTTGTAACAAAAGTTTCCGGTATTGACTTTTTTTTATTGGTAGGTTTATAAACATAAATATATATATAACATAAACTATTTATTAAGCCTATTCCAATTTTTTTATTATTAATTATGAAATCTTTGAATTACGACTCACCAGTAAAGTATATTTAGTAAATTATACCGTTCGTAAGTGCGGTCTAACATAATTTAATAATTATCTGTAACATAATTTCTATTAATAAATGAGTGAAACAAAATTAAGTCTATGCGTATATAGGTATATATAATATATATATTGATAGTAAGTGATATTTCTGTATAATAACGAAAAATAATTATATAAATATGTTAGATACAGACAGTCCATGACGGTCACCTTCTACTTTTTTACATTATAGTCAATGATATAAGAGTAAGCGGGGGAGCCACTTGTAAGTATTTATATTTTCTTAGGGTAAGAATTTATATATCTGTGAAACACAGTTTTTACTAATTTGTAACTAAAAGTTCTTGAGACTTATGGATTTGTGAATTGTAGTTCGTGAAAAGCTTCCAAACAAATGTGTTTATATCAATTTTTTTATGAAAACAATTATATAATACGGCTTAGAAACAGCAACAGTGAACAAGGAATATTACCTAATCATGTAATAAAGACGAATTGTATATAAGACTGGTTGCATTAGCATGTTATCTATAATAATTTTATCGTATCACATAATTAAACAAGTAGATTTAAATACTAAATCACGTTACGGCTTCTTATTAAGCCTTATATTATGAACAACGAATTGTAGCATTGTAGCATTGTAGCAAAAATATTTTATTATAGAAAAGCGTCAAAATAACAAACAAATTCCTTATTTTTAGCGTTATGCGTTACTACATTAGCAACGTTTAAAAGTTTAAAGGAAGATTATATCACAACTTATATCGCATCAAATTCAAGCACACACTAAGTGCACAATATAAGAATCTAAAACAAAAATCAAAACAACGTTAGCCATAAATATCAACTAAATTCGAGTGTGTGCCAAATAAAAGGCAAGGTTTTCTCTTCTATTTATCTATATAATGTTCGATAAGATACACAAGAAACAATAACTAAGTAAATATCGTCGACTCCCAAAGGTTTACACAGAGGGTGTATACATTATTTATATTATTTACATTTAAGACAATTACAAGTTGACCATAACTGATTCCCAAAAGACCCTAAAAGACAATGCAACCTCTCCCTCTACAACAAAATCAATAGAGTAATTAAATTATACATGTGTTGACCGACGACTTTTTCATCGCGATATAACGGAAACTATAACATTTCATGTTCAAATCGAATGAAGTTGGCTAGTATACCAATTATAAAATTTATTGTGTTCATCATTCGAGGAAAAATGAATGAGCATGAACTGAAAATTTTGTAAAATACTGTCTACTAAAACTACATCAATTCAAATCGTCTTAGATAGACTTGATTAAATAAGAGAATGTTGTTGAACATATTATAATGTGTATACATAGTGGTATTTAATTATTACTTTAATACTTACACTGATTGCAAGTAAACGATGTTTCTGATTATTTACATAAAGTAAATATACGAAATATCAACATAGTGTTGAAAATATTAAAATTTGTTTTATAGTGCCACGCATTAGCTAAAACAAACTCTAGTAAATGATGTACAGATATATAGTATAACATTAATTCTATAGAATAAACAGTACACATTTTATAAAATATGTGAAAGATAATTAATCAAAATGTCGATATCTGTTGTAGATAACTCTAAAATTTGCGATCTTAGGATCTTAAAATACAAAACGTAAATTTATTAGTATATAACCTGTTTTTAATACTGCATTATGTTAAAATCTAGAAATCAAGAAATTTAGATATCGATATAAATATAGTAATACGTAAATTTATTGAGAAACAGCATGTTCTAATCTTTAAATGTAGAGTAGTTTATATTACTTTTAAATACATATTACAATTCAAAAATACAATTTTAAAACGACATACATATACACTATTTGAATTAAATTTTCCGAATAATTTTTACAAGTGTGTCATACTGCAATATATCATCAATCATTAGGT
>JAYRBW010034182.1:0-12009 GCA_036023295.1 Invenusta paracnida | reverse complement strand
CTGAGTATAGGTATCTCTACGAATTGTACCATAGTTTTTCAAAACAGCTCAAGGCAGATATTTGTTAATTACTATAAAACACGCAAATTGATATACCTTTAATTTATTAGATATCACATTTAATTAAATCCAGTTAAATTACCTGAGAAGCTTGACAATATTAAAAAACATAGTTAGCTCAAGTCAAATATATTTTTAAATAGCTAACACATTTTATGCTTATTTTAATTCTTTTATGATATGAGCTAACACACTTTTTGCCATTTTTGGCTAATAATAATATTCTTATGAGAAAGGCTTAATTCTTAACTAAATATTTGCTAAATTAAACATTTTGTATCAATACATGCTTCTTTATAATTTATTGCATACATATAACTAGTTAAATGTTAATAAGTTTAAGTTTCACAACATCTGTTATATATATAGTACGTTTTGTTAAACGTATTATATAAGTTTATAGGAGTTTATATCCTGTTCTAGTAATTTACATGTAACCAATATATAATACAAAGTATGTGCCTACTATGCAATTATATATAATTGCAGTCTTTATCTACAGCCATTTGAGTGACTTCGAAAAATACAAAAATAAGGAAATATGCTTCAAAAACTATAATATCCTTTTTTTGTTCTTAATGTCATCTACTCGTTATAGTTAATATTGCATAGATAAATTCGTAAATTTATATATATATAATATAAATTATACTATCTTAGGTTTAATATTTAATAATTTAATATTATGTTGGTTATATTTATTAGTTCTTTCAGATTTTAAATTCCTTATACATTTTCAGACATATTGTATTGGGGGAAAATATTTAAGCGTGTATATTTATTTATTTCTAGCCTTTATGTTTGCTTACAATGTCGGTTAGCAATTCTATTTGTCGAGATTATGTATAACCATTAGGTAATTAAAAATATATATATTCTTACATTGTTCATATACTTGATGTTAATAGTTTTATTATAATTTATTTTATATATTACTGTTTATTAATATTATCATTATTTGTAATGTTATTTGCATTATATCATTGACATATTTAAATATATTATAAACTGTTGCATTGTCCAAATGTCAACAGCTGATTACTAAATTACTAAATATGTTAGTTTTCAATGTGTTAATCTTTTATGATGTGCATTCATATAAATTCATTTTACTGAATTATAATTTAATGTACATATGTCACATTGATACACTTAGTACGGTAAGCTTGTATTCTAGAATTTCAGAACTGTGACAATATGACATTTTCTTAAAATGTCACACTCAATTAAAACCAAACTATAAAACCTGCTGTGGTTTACTAGAAAAAAACGTATTTCTAGGTAATTGTACAATATTTTGTAACCTCTAATGTATTCTTTTTCTGGGTCTATATATTTTTTCCTTTTTATATACCTATATATTTTATCTACATATAATATATCTTCTATTATTATTATAATTTTACCGTAAATATATTTTTATCATAATCTGAATGAACAGGGCTTAGTATAATACTTTATTGTGTATTATTTAACTAATTTGAAATATTGATTAATTATTATGACTGCTCCTTTTTAACAGTACACTTCAACACATGTCAGGTTATTATATTGATATTTGAAATTGAAAATCTGTATCATGTATGTGTACTCTTTACTTACACATCTTAATTTTATAAATTTTGAAATATATTTAATGTATTTTTATGATGTTTCGTGTATTTCCGTTATTTTATAAAAAGGAAATTGAGCAATCCTGAACTTTAGTACCCCCTACACAGACAGCTATCTAGCACAAGTTTATTTACAATTGGCTACTGGGATGTTGTAGGTGACCAAGTTCATTTGTGTACTCGCGAGAAGTAACTGGGGGCCGCCGGTGGGCTCTGCCTTTATAATAGTATTGTTGGATTACTGGGAGGTTGTAACAGGCTAATTTGAGGGTTTTAGAAATGTTATAGAGAGTACTAAAGTTCAAGATTACCGGACATTGAAAACAATTGTAAACCTTTTAAGATCTTGAAACGTATACACAATATAAAAACATTGTTACTTAAATCAATGAAAGCATTTTTCTAAAATTTTATACGAATATTTTATTTATGACTTTGTTATAATAATCTATTTTTGCTTGAATATTAGCGATGAATGAGTAATACAAATGTTGCATATTATGTATATGACATATTATTAGCGGAAGTATTAATATTTCTTTGAATTTAATAAAATGCCTTAGGCAATCGCTGTTATAATATACCTAATCGAATAGTTTGATGTGCTTTTTTCATTATAATACCTACATTATTATTTCAATACCTTTGCTGGAAATATTCTATATTAAACTATAGTTATTATGCACATACATAAGTACGAGTATATACTCGTACCTGTATGCATTTTTAGAAAATATTTATATATTGTTTTCTATAAATCGTTATATTATAATACATATAGTATAAGATAAGATAAGGCTCACACTTTTCCTGGATACCTTGACAATTACTACAAGCCTTGATACTACTATTTAGACAAAGTGTATTCTAGGTTGGTGTGAGTCCTAAACTGGACTCAGTGATGACTAAAAACGGAAAGTTCGAAATTATGTTGTTTAATAAAGTTTTGTCGATTTAATATTTCTTTGAAGACCTTGTATAGCCTCTTTACCTACGTATTCTCTTAGTTTGGCAGTTTTCACAATGTTGTTTTAACTGGTGAACTTATTAACTCAGCTCGAATATTTGAGGATACTAATAAATAATATGATTATTTTAAGGACACTGACTGTAAAGCAGTCTGTAAATCTGTATCTTGTTACTACGAAATGCAATTTATTTTTGTATTAATATTAGTTATGAGAATAGCCTATGTGTATATTACCATTATATTAGTTGTACTATATGACTCGGAAATATCCATGATAAGTATGAAATATCCATATCATACATTAAATGAAGCTTAACAACGAATACATTTACAATCTTTTAGATATTCATCTCTAAGAAAGTATCATCTCTGAGCATTGATTTTTTTAGCATTATGTGGTGCTATACATATTTTTCGAGGTCACCGGATATGCATATGTTTTGTTTAAAAATATACCTGGAATGTAATGAATTTTGTAAACTTGGGAAAAATCGAATTATAAAATTGAAAAATAAGTAAGAATCCTTATAATCGCAATTAGTATTTAGAGCAAATAAGACATACTGTAATAATATGTTTATCTATTGACTATTTAATATATTTTTTATACAAATATAGTAAGTATTCAGTCAAATACACAAAATTCTCGCGATTCTTCTTTATTGATCGTGAGACGTAGAGTTTGAAATTTGAGACATGGATGTATACTTTTTATTGTGTTTTTGTTAAACAAACATATTCCATTTATTATGTTTTATTAAACAAAAATACCATTTTGTACCGTGCACCATGTCAAAATATATGCGAAATTAAATCTGTAAACTATTCTCAATATTGGTGTTGTGTTCATATGTTACTAAAATTAAAATACCAATGAGTAAACATAACTTTAATATTAGTGTATCTATAGCTATATTTATACGCAAACAACTTTATATTTAGTATATTACTGTGATATGTTATTTTGTTAAAAATATAGTTTATTGATTTTTGTATTCGTTATTGTACAAACCCGTCGGAAAAAAACGTCACCCTTCGCAAATTAAAACAAATCAATCAATTAGCCCTTACTCACAACATGGTCATTGGCTTGCCACTGTATGGAGTGTGTTGATGAGCTCACAACTAATATGCTTTACACAAATAATATCACTGATCATCGCTACACTATTTAATTAATAAAACATGTAAACATGTATATTGTGATTTGTCTTTAATGTCTTAATTTTAAAATACAACTTTTTCTGATTTTTAATATTATTTTTCAAATATATCTACATATAATATATTTTGATCGCATTCAAATTCATTATTATTTTAAACAGGTATTTAACCTAATAGTAACATGATTAAGTTAATTTTCACTAGATAATACCATGCGTATTATTCTATTTATACTTCATATTTTTAAACATACCAATAATTTAAGTCACATTTGTATGTCATGAATATTTTAAAACGATACTGATAAAAAATGTCTTGCTTGAATGAATAGCATGTTTAAATAATATTTATTCAGTTTTTTATAAAACAACATTTATGTAATATATTTATAATTATTTTAAACAATTTAATCATGTTTTCCATTTTTTTGTAATAACATAAATATTCTCCAAAATATATATAGCTATTTTACTCGTTAAATTCGTAATGGATAACACTTATTATATTTATTTAAATGTCGTAACCTGTGATACTTAAAACTACAATTTTCATAGACATAATATATATAATATGCCAAATTCAATATGTTAAGTACTATACATCTATAATTTCTAACAATTTATTAACACTGGCATACTCTTTCCAGGTTGAGCACGGTTTGGTATCTACGGCTGTCCTCGACTGCTGGTTCCTCTCGGTGAGCGGAAGTGAACTCCAAGAGATACTTCAAGGGAGCAGCGAGAACACGACAGAACTGGTCGAGAATGGTCGACTCGTTCAGGTCAAAGAGCTGCGTACACTTGATGATGGGGTCACTAGACGACATGTCATTGTAAAGGTAAGAAAAAACGGATTTAGAATCTTACAATAATTATCAATATGTTAAGTATTACTTTAGTTTATAATGAGTTGTTATTTAGAGTTGCACATTTTTCTTGAATCTTTAATTTGTAAGTATTTGTAAATCATTCAAAAACATGCAAGCTACTATAAGATCTATTTGCAAAAAAAAGGATGACAATCATTTTTTACAATAGTTTTATGTATAACATTGTTTAAAACACTACATTTAATTAAAATTCATTGATACAATTTTCGTTTAGAGCGATTAGAAGTTATTATAATTTATAATGTTTGGGCTATTATATTATATAGATTTGCTAAATATACATACGCTATATTAAGTATATATTTAATATTTTGTATATTATATATATCGTTTTTTATTATAAATAAGTCCAGTTTATACTAATGTATAGAGTGTATAAATCTAGATATATTAACCAAACTAAAGCTTATATAAAATGAATTACCTGGAACATTCTTCTCATTTAATAATTATAATTTTTTTGCAGTATATTTTGGAGACTTCAGATGTTAAGCATTAATTATGCATTGATAAATGTATAATTTCCCTACGTATATTCTCGTTTTTTGAATTCTGTAGATTTCTAAAAAATCTTTCATACGTAATCTTACTTTTAATAAAATAATATGCATTGACATATTTTTATAATTGTTTAAAGTTTTGTTTTGATCTCAAAAACGTGTGTACGAGAGCATCGTTTTTTTAAACAAATTAAAATAATATGTAAATGACTAACATGTTATAATATAAACAGCTGTGTTACATTTAGTTATTTTTTTAAATTGCTACAACTAGTTTTAACTGGTTTCTCGTTTTATATGGAAAACTGATGAGGTGAAGAAAAATTAAACTTAATAAATGACAAAGAAATATATTAGAAGCCACATAAATTTAGTAAAAAATTAGAATATATTTCGTTTTTTTGTTATGTATATTATTTCAATAATGTATAATTAGTTGTTGGTAGTTTAGAACAATAATATAATTCCATAATGTCACAAATGTATTTGTATTTTGAATTATATTTGTATTGACATTATTATAAAGCAGTTCTTTTATGTAATACTTTTTATGAAATGTTATTTATGTGATATGGAATTAACAATGATATTTACTTAAATTTACAATTGTTACAAATTAATAAATAAATGTTATATACTGAGTATAACTTGTTATTCTTATGTTTATCTAATGTCAAACTTTATTATATTTATGCATATGACATCCACGCACAAGCATTAAAATCATTTTATGTAATTAATTACATTTTCGAACGACAGTTTTTGCACACTATGCTATTTTTGTCTAATATTAGTCTCTATAAACTTCAATTAACATTACTTACTAGAGTTACAACTGGTTACTGCATTAATTAACTCGCTTAATTAGAGCCTTCTATTTTGTTGAACTAAGCTTGCTCCTCAAATTAATGATTTGATTTAGTTATACGTAGTCATTTAGTAATTTTAGTAATCTTAATATCAAAATGTCAGCTATATATATGCATTTAAACCACAGTATTCCTTTACGGTTGATATAGTGTCATCGTCATCTTTAAACTAATTGTATATACTAGCTTTTATTAGTTATACTAAAAAAATAAGCATTGTATACTTTTCATTGACATTTTTAGTATAGTTTAATAGCTGAGTAGTGATAAAGTAGAAGTCTACTCATAGCTATGGGTATAACTTCCTTGGATAATTTTTCTCTACAGGAAGATTATGTATTTGAACTTCACTTGAAATATGATTTATTCCCTCTATCGAAAGAGACAATTGAATGAAGAGGCAGGGGGGGGGAGAAAGGCTTACTTCCCTTACCTTACTACCTGCTTTAGGCCGTCTAATATAATATTATTTTTCAAAATATGCTATTAGCTCGATAGTCGATATATGTTTTACACACTCCTTATCTTATACAACTAAACCATGTTTAAGTAGATATATCGGAATATTTCAACTTATCCACATATTATAATCCTTGAATGCAAAGAGTCGTTTGGATCTTCGCACAGCCATATATATATATATACGTCTACCTTCCTATGACTATATTACATTACACCTAGCGGCATAACCAGTAATCGAAAGCTGACTGTGATCCGAGCGAGCATTCTTCAAATATAAAGAGTATAGAAAGACTCATTTAACTTCTGATATATCTTGATAGGATATTTTAAAATCGATGATTGTGGCCTTTGGCGTTGGCAGAACTATCAAATGCACCACACACTAAGCAAGGAAGTCAACGATTAATTCAAACTGCCACGCTTGCATCACACTTTGCCTTTCATCCTGGACTGCCCAATGTTTGTGACTAAAAAATGGAAAGACGTTGGAGAGACGATTGTCTTCGAATAATCAGCTTACTTCAATCTTTAATCACTCTACTGTAGTTCCCTTTCTTTTGCACTAATTCTCATCGAAGTCCATATGAATTTAGTTATCTTTTAACTGCAACTCAGATTTATAGTGTTAATATATTATTATATCGTTAACAGATCATTCACTTCTATAGTTATAAATATTTTCGTCGCCTTGGAGAAAAGTGTTTTTAAGCTAGAAATAATAAAAGATTGAGAGCATTTATCCTCTGCTAAAAATTAGCCTATCTAACCGAAACGTTCTATATTCCTCCTACACGTCATTCATACTGTCATACCTATACGGAGCAGAAACAGCCTATTGACTTATTCTTAAAACTCCAGCTACTAGGTACTATCTAGTTTATATTGGTTGAAATCTAAATGCATGCACTGTTTTGTTCTATATTATTTCTTTGGCCTGTTCGTGTCATGCAGGCTGCGATCGTCTACGTAGACCGATTAAAACGATTCAATGATGATCGATTGTAGTGAAATACGGATAATATCATGCCTTGTTGTTACCTACAATACTCTGCCTTGACTATACGTTACGCCTTCGACCAAATAATTCCGATTCCGTCTCAAATCCATAGTCATATCCTTTCTTCCCACACAACTCTGTCCTTGCGTTGACTTAACTTGTATGTTAATAAAATAAGTTATGAGCGGAACATACGAATTTAATAATACATAAAATAAAAATTAACTACGAATATTTTCCTCTATATTATACATCTTCAGTGAGAATAAATAATATATATTGACTTGTATGTACCGCCTAACGAGTCGTCTTGCTATCTTTGTCTGGTGTCCTCTACGCAGGTAGAACGTATTGTGTCCTTCTGGCCTCCTGACTTTCTTTCTTTCTATACAGAAGTTGGTATCTAGTATATTTTATTGAGTACTATATCAGTTATAAATCGCGTATATTGGTAGTATTTTTGGTTAATGTTCATTTTCGAGCTTGCTTATCTCCTGAAGCCAGCCAGTCACTCATTCCTGTGCATTGCTCTAGCATAATTCATCCCATGATAGACGTTTTGTATTTAAGCGCTGAACGAATTTTACGATTTCACTTTTATGCTTACTATATCACTATCGTCTACACCCATACAAAGCATATATTACATATTCAATTCAGCTATAACAAATGTTGTAAGGTGAATAGATTATTTCCTAACCAATCTAGCGTTTTTCTCCAATTACATTGCATGTGAATGTACTTTTAATATTAACTTTACTGTTTAATTTATCATTTTAATTTAAATGGTATACTATTTATAATAAATACAATAAATTCGTTAGCAAAGGCAAATGCCACATTCGAATAGTAACCTCGGTTATTGATATATAACACATTATTTAATTTACTGTTTTGTTTTAAATGGTAATTCTAAATTTATTTATTGAAATTGTATTTGATTTTATAACACACATCGTTATTTATTACGATTTCACATAATAGGTGTTATTTGTTGGTTTAGTATGATTATTTCTTGATTTACTCGTAAAATACAAATGTAACTTATTACAAATAAAATTGCGATAACGTATTACCGCTTAATTTTAAACCGATTTTTCAGTTAATATTATCAATACAAAACATTTATCTATGTACAACTTTTTTTAAATATGATATGGAAATTATATTTCATTTACAAAATGCCATTGTTTTTGTATTCTACAAAATTAAAATGAGATAATTTACTCGTCTTAACCAGTCTTAACTCTTCATTGAACATCATTTTGTCTTCTCACGTTGGCTATAGTTGTCTTTTTCTTTTCACCAAGAGAATAATATAACGTACGATGACTTTAATCACTCGGCTATCATTGTGTTCATTTATATTTATGTTGTTTTATTCTAAGGGGTTGTCATAATATCAGATCTGCATACTTGTATTGTACATTTTCCATATTTAATGAACACAATATTTATCTAATAATGCATTTTTTTGTTCGTCTCACCTTTGCCGAATATAATAAATTTGCATACATCAGCGAAAAATAAAAGAAGATATATTACACCACATAATCTTTTGCTGCTACATTTACTGGGATAATATCGCTGTAAATGTATTTATCATTACAAGTGATAGCGGATAACTTGACAAAAGAATGATAAAGACGTTTTAAATTTTATAATATAGATTTTACTTCGTTTTATTGAACTAACCAAGTGCAGCCATATTTTAACCTACGAAACTACGATTTACACGCTTTTAAAACGTACATGTAAAATTAAAATACCTTGCTTTTTCTACATACAAGCTTTTATATAATTATGTAAATTTTTGCAAAACCTGCATATAAGTATGTACTAATTAACGCAAACAAATGTTGTTAATACTTCTAGAAGTAATGTTATTGAAATAATTAAATTCCACATGCAATTAATGTATTATCCGATATAGGCAGTTTACTATTTCATATTTAGATAATACACTCCTACGTATCCTCGTATCCTCAAATGACACAAAAGAACATGCATAAATAAACTTAACATTAATATTATATTACGCTTAAATATTTCCTTACCTAGGAAATATTACCGAGTTACCTATTGTTACTTGTTTCCAGCCATGTAAAATTGTTGTTCTGTGAATATTTTATTTTAATGGAATAAGTTTGTTGTATTACTCTTGATTCAAATTTCATATTCTATAAATAGTTCTGAGAAGCTTTTTTTAATAATAACTTTAATTTTAAACATGTTTTTATTTATTTATACATATATATAATGATGATAACATATTCAACCACAAAAATCTGTACAATTACAATCAAAAATGAAGTAAAACATATTATTCGAAAAAATGGCATTTAAGTTTAGATTTGCAATAACACAATGTTAAATTTTTGACTGCGACTTAATTTTAAACATGTTTTTATTTATTTATACATATATATTATATGCGATAACACAATGTTATATTTTAGACTGTGACTTAATTTTAAAATAAATCAATTTTATTATATATGAGTTATGTATAGCCAGATAAATGAATTATTTGATGAAATAGTAGTATTATTTTATTTATAATTATATTCATTTTCTCATTTTCCATGTATATTTATACTTTATTTAATGTTTTCTAATTATGGTGTTAATAAAATTTACTATGTATTTTTATGTGAGTACTTACATAATATTTAGCTTTATCAATTACTTAATTGCGATATTTTTCAAAATTTATATATTTTTGCATTTTTATATATTATAGATTGCATTATTTCATACTTTTATTTTTATTTACATTGTCTTGATTTATATAAATAATATTAGTCGGTGCTTAAATTATAAATATGATTTACATGTATATTTTTATTTTCTTAAACAGCTTCACATTAGTTATATTGTAAGTAATCAGTAAATTTATATTAGTTGAATTGATTGTATTAATTCTTTTTTGAACCATTTCTCTCAATCAAATTTGTTTAGTATACATTCGAAATACGCGTCGAAATACATTCGAACAATATTTGCGCAACATATGTACTCTTTAAATTGAAAGTTAATTCGCAGTATAAATTAAAGGTACTCATTTTACATTTCAATATATTTATTCTATTTGTACTATTTTACTATGATTATATAAACTATTGTATACCTAGTATTCGTAAAGTATAATGACATATATGGAAACACTATTATTATGATTCATTTAATTATACATATCTTGTCTTAAATATCTTTATAGAGTATAAATATATCTGTATGTATACCTAATTGCAATCTTATTAAATGATAGCATTCTTGACGACTTTTTATTTTCTTATTCACTTTGGTGCGTGCGTAGAGTATATTATTATATCATTGAATATAAATAAACGTAATATGCCTTATTGTTAAAAAAATATTATTTCTTTACAAAAATGTACAAAAGTTATATTTTAAATATGACATAATTTCATATTTTCTAATTAAATTTGTATCAATCTGTATATATTTTCATGTTTTTAATAAAAACGAAACTAGTTAGGTTAGTTTTAACTCTCTTCAAATTGTATTTTTATTTATTTACAAATTTCAAAATTGTATGGCGCACTTTTATTGTGAATTGCTTGATTTAGTATGTAACAGAGTATGTTTGTTTAAAGTATTATACTAATAGAAATTAATCAATACTTATATACAGTAAAATAAATATCTATGAAATATACCTATAGGCACATATTTCATTTACAAGGGAATTTTATTTAAACACAATTATTTAAAATCCAATTTTATATTTAATAAGGCCTAGAAAAATATTTGTGATATTGTATGCATCATTATATTTATCATTTAAGAAATACTATTAGAATATGTATATATATAAATATGTTTTTTAAATATAAATCATATTTTCCTTTTTATATTCAAACTAAAAGTAACGTTTAATCATATTAAATCTAACGTAATGTAGATACCAATATATTTAAGAAACTATTATTCCCGTTATTATACTTATATAAAAATTACACTTTGTTACAGTCATTTTGTTCTAGACTGGGAAATAAAAAAATATTTTGAAAGAAAAATAATGCTTCGTTTTACTTCCTCTAATTAATATGTTATCTCTATTTTTTCCTTAAACAATTCGGTAACATAGTCAAACGTACGTATTAAACCTTTTCTCTGCACTCAGCTCCATACTCAGCTCCGTTTTCAACTTTTGAACTATAAGGTCAAAAAGTCGTGGAATACATTAGTAGTAAGGGAAGGAGGAGCGCGAGCACAAAAGACCTCCCACCCCCCCTGGCAACAAGACTGCATGGCAACAAAAATGTTGCGCCAAATTCAAATTTGTGTGGCGGCAAATTCAAATTATTAATTATTATTATCTATTTAAACAAAAATCTTTGCACCAAATTCATATTTAAAAGTGCGTGGGATTATGTGGCGACAAATTCAAATTATTAAATACGCGGGAATATTTTAATTACGGAACAGTATTTAAGAGACGCGCGCGCTCGTTTTCGT
>JAYRBW010034171.1:0-12009 GCA_036023295.1 Invenusta paracnida | reverse complement strand
GTTAAGAGTACACCTAAGAACATTAGGGGCAAAACCATCAGATTCCTGACCGACAGTAAATCAGCCCTTGAGAAGATCAAGAACGCCAGTAGCAAGAATAGAAGCAATGACGTAGCCAGCATCCTGAAGACCAACCAGGAACTCCAGAGAGAGAGGGCGTGAATGCAGAGATGCACTGGATCCCTTTCCACTGTAACATCCAAGGTAACGAGGAAGCGGACGAAGCAGCGAAAGCAGGCTCAGGAATGAAGCAAGACGAGGTCCCAATTGAAGTTGTGGCAGTTACCCTTGCCACTAGAAGAAGAGCCGATTTGGAGGCGAAGAGAAACAAAATCCACTCAGACTGGTATAAGAGATGCAGTAAACACCCGCCCAACACCGAAAAACTTAAGAGAAAAGAGGATGTCCTCATACACCAACTGAGAACCGGTAAATGCCCTATATTACAAAAGTACCTCCACAGCATCGGCAAAGCGATCAACCCATACTGCAATGAATGTGACGAGAGAACAAAAGAAGAAGCCGACCACCTCCTTCTCACGTGCCCCAGGTGGGAGAACCACCACAGAAGACTTATTAAAGTAGACGAGGCAAACAAGATCTTCAAATTTCTCAAAAACATCATCAGTTTCGTTAAGACAATTGGGTGCGGACAGGGCCCAGTCAGCTAGCACGCTAGATGACCCAGAAGAAGAAGAAGGAGATGACCGTCTAGTAGCGTGAGCAAGAGTAGAATGAGCTATAACAGATGTGCGTGTTTCTGTTATACTTTCAGGACTCTACAATTGGCTGAAGCCTCAAACAGATTTGATTGGTCGGAGGGGGTGGGGGGGCAAATCATTAGAATTACTTTCTTTGCGAAATATATTTTTTCGTATAATACAAATATAAAATAAAAGAAATCAAAAATAAATTTTTCAGTTAATAATTAATTGAATACAGTTAAGCAAAATTGAAACCTAACGAAAAAAATACACAAATAAACAAAACAATTCCGAAGTATACAATGCAAGTTTTGACAGCCCATATATTGTTAAATATTCATAATTCCCAAAACATCAATATGATCTAACATTGCCAACATCGATTGTGACAGTTGATGTAACAATTGATATTAATAGTTGCTTCTGTAACTTCGTGTGAGCCAAATATGTAGATTTCTGAATTTTTGAGTAAGTGGTCGACTGAACATACCTAGGAAAATTGGAATATTAAAAAGTAAATGAAAATGAAGGTTTCTTTCTTTCAAAACACATAAATAAATAATAGAGATAGAATGAGAAAACATTTGGTTGTCATTATTTAGTCTTCAAAAGAAAAGGTAAATTTATAATTGTAGAAATGTTTTATTTCGTGTGCCTCAATAAGTTTGATTTAATTAATTTAAAGCGTAAATATTAGCCTACAGTTCATATTAGGTACATGATATGTGTAATTATTTCAATAACAAATCCATCATACTGTAGATACCAACCTATGTGTATGGCATACTTACCATAAATAATTGGATTGATACAGGAGTTAACGATCAGAAAAGTAAGAAGAACATCTTGAAGTGGATACGATATTTTCTGTGCGCTTTCACTGGAAAAGTTTAATTGTATCCATTAAGGAAATAAAACGTTTGTTATAAATGAATATAAATTTTTAAAATGAAGTTTCAGATAATTTTCTTATCATAACCATAACATTATTGTAAAATAAGTTTTTCGTTTAAATACACTTTATTGGGTATACATGTTATTCAAAGACAAAAAGGCCGCTTTTTCAACCAAAACCTTCACCAGAAGATAAAAATAGTAACATAATTTCTTAAAATAAACCGTAATCAAATTCGAGTACAATTAACAAAGAAAGGATTACAAAATTTATACCCAATAGAGTGTATATTGCATAACAAACTTTTTTCATGTTTTTGAAGTATTCAAATATAAAAGACACTAATAACCGTTAATTTTTCACTGCAACAAAAAAAATATATGTTTTATTTCTTAATTATTTTAGGTTGAAATTTAGAAGTTTTGCAAAGGCCTGAAACCTCTCGAAAAATGTATTTGTAAATATCAAAATTTAATAACCATACATGCTTTTATTTATTAGTCTTTAGAAAGTAGTGTATAGATATTTCGTCTTGTATTTTTAAGTAATTTGTTGTCTGAAGAATGTTTTTTTAGAGTTTAGAAACAGAAGGAGCATTTCAACTGATAATATCCTGCCGTTTGATATTAGTTATTTTAAAAGCAAATTAAAAAATAAATTCAAAGTTTTTAAAATATAAATATTTTATTTAATCAATATAAGAATAACAAAAATGCTGTATAAAAGCATTTTTTCCAACAAAATTCTACATAAATCTATTGCCTTCACGAAATGAGACATTCAACAAATTCTCAAACGATATTATACATTGATTTCACATTTGATTGTTTTGCTCATGCGCTTCGAAACTTAATCATAAAAAGCAACCAAGAATGTCTTCCGTCAATCAAAAGAATGTGGTATATCAGTTACCATTTAGCGATTTCCAAGGTTGAACATTTGAAAGAATCGTTGCGCTGCGGATGCGTATTTTAGAACACCAGATACATCTACAATAGCTCAATAATTTTTCTAATTTTAATGAGCCTGTAGTTTTGAAAATAGAAGGCAATTTATATACAACACAGTGTTGAATACTGCATGTTGAAGTTTTACTCAATCGCTATGAGCATATTGCGGGACAAACATCATACGCAGCTTTTGGATTAAAGTAATATATCTAGTAACAAACATATTTTTTTCTTTCTGCTCCTTGCGACATTTAATATTACCAATCTATTTATAATTCATCAGTTTTTTTATCTTTTTATTTAGTAAACATATTTTTGAATCCATTTTACGTGAATACTATAAGTTATACATCTGTTGATATACTTATATTTAATAACATATATGTATAATGATAACGCGGTAGTATATCTAAATATACATTTTAAATAGAAATCTGTATTGAGGATTGTGTTAACTCTATCCTTACTTAATTATATTAAAAATCGTAATATTTTCAAAATCAATGATTTTTTAATTGCATATTTTTGATACTTAATACAAATAATTTTATGTTTAGATAATATACTATAATATTTGTGATATATTGCTATTTTTTTTCAACAACAAAAATTTTAGCTTTAAAAAAACAATTGTCAGATTTTTTTTTATTTTATAAACAGAATGTGTTACAAAGCATCCTAGTTTACCTATATGCCAAGTTTCAAAACTCTACTCCGCCAGGATGTCTGAAAATTTTAGGGGACACAATATGCCCTCCCCTTCAGGATATGAATGCGTGAAATTTGTGCGACACATTAAAACATTTGATCAACTTACCCATCAACCCACCACCAAATGGCCAGTAAATAGTAGGGTGTCCAACATGCCACGAATACGAAAACTGTTGAAAAAAGAATTGACAAATCTAAGATATCTACTCGTATCTTATAAAATATAACAGAATAATAGATCGTTAACGATGACCAAATAGCACAGAATATCTTTTATTGATATATATATACTCTTGAAATAGAATGTATACACTCTTTAGATAAAATATCCATTAGATTTAACCATTAAATTCATGTGGCTAATTGTAGTTTGATTACTTTTTTAGGTCTAATATTTATTTAAAGCTAATGTAAGGCATTGTCGAAAACACATAAAAAAATATTACAAGCATATTTTAATGAACAATATAATAACTTTATTATATTAAAATTTGAGGAATAAATATAAACATATAATATGTAATCATAGATTTTTACCCTTTTCACAAATAAATTAAATAATTGTAATATTAATTGTTTAATGAGACATAGTCTTCAATAGTTTCCTTTTTAATTATTAAAAAGACTTCTCTATACTATCAATTTAGTTTGTAATAGACGTCGCTATTGTTTAATACCAATTTACTAATAATTTTTATAGTAAAAAAATGATTTTTATAAAAATGTTATATAATAATATATTTGATTTTAAAAATTAATTAAAATGGAATAAATGATAATTTTTTTTAATTACCTGCGTCACATAATTATATATGTGCATTATTATTTCAAAAACATTAAAAATTATTTTTATAAAAAAACTATTTTTTTATTGAAGTGGTTTATTTATTTATTTGTAATCAAATGAATGTCATAAAAGCTTAAAAATAATGAAGTATGGATTCAGCAAATTTTATATTAAAATATATCAGAAATAAAGAGCTACTATAATATTATTGTATGCTATTTAACACTTATAATTATAACACTCATTAAATAACAATTAATAAATGATAAGTATAAGTATATTTATTATATTTAAAAAATCATATTCTGAAATATATACATGTCCAACTTAATGCTTTTCAATAATCTACATCCATGCGTCTCTTTCATTTATCATATATATGTTACATCAATTACTAATTTGTTTAAATTAATGTTCATAATATTATTTTTAAAACAAATAAACACGATTTATAATAGTATTATTCAAAATAAAAAATAAATTATGATAATTATATTGAACGTGCTGAAACTAAAAAGGAATTAGTTTGTAAAACAGACTTCTACATACATATATTAGAAAAATAAATTAGAATATTCACATTAGAATACTAAATATTAGAAGTCTATGTATTGTATTGTCTAACAGCAATAAAACACCATATTTGCGTATTTACCGTATGTAATTGTCATCTTGATCGTGAGCATGCGAGCGCTGGAGATCTGATGTTGTCTTTCTTGAAAAGGGGTCCTCATAATGACATCTTGACTTTGAACTCGATGTGGATTGTTCGTTAGACTTTCTAGTCGAATAAAAACGCAAAATGTAGACACAGCTTACAAACATGGCCATAAGGTGAAATAAGTCCACGATATTAAATTATTAACATGATTTCATTCATAATTCAGTACTATTATTAGAATTGTACTGAATTTTGACATCATATTAAGGATTCTATTATATAAATGTGAAAAAATAGACTTGAAATTAAGTTTTATTGATGAAGATATACTTTATTAAACATTTATGCTGCCTTGAATTATAATCCAATTTTTCTTTCCCCAAAAATATTGTTTAATTTCACACAATTGTTGGCAGTTAGAAGGACTGTTAATTTACGCCATGTGTTTATACAGTTGACAGGATTGTTTATGTATTTCTGAACACTGTTTTAGTATAATGTAATAGTTCATTTAAATATATTATCGTAAACAATCTATTTAAATTAAACTATTTCCTATAGTGATTTTAATTAATTCATACATTATACTATTATTGTTTTTACGATACACATTCAAATAGTTATTGTATAAATTGTTACTTTATTCTGTGAAATAATTTATTATTTTTCATAAGAAAAAATATATATATATTTGTTTATAATATTTAGTAATACATATCTATACGTAAATATATAATTTTATATAAAGTAAAAATATAATAAATAAATAATAAAAAAACTATGATCAGCATAAACAAACAAACCTGAATTTGAGAAGCGACGCGACTTTCTGTGAAGAAAACGGAGTATGTAGGTGTAGCAGAGGACAATGCAGATGAGCGGTACAACGTAGATGGCAGCGAAGTTGAAGAAGTAGTAGATGAGTTCAAGTCGAAGCCAATACTCGCTACTGTCGAGGATGAAGACAGAGACACACTGGACGAACCAGGGGAAGTAGGAGTTGGACATTTGCCGCCAAACGACCAGCTGAAGTATGCAAAGAAGGTGATAAGGAGTCATAGCGTCAATTGCACAGAAGTAAAATAAAAGATATTGAGATCGATCGAAATAAAAATACAACTTTTTATATAGCCTATAAATTTGTTATATATTCATGATATTAAACTATTAAAACAGTTAAACTTCATATATAGGTGTACATCATATACTGTGAATAATGATTATTTAAACAAAAAATAGTAATATTTTATACACGTATTCAAATGTTTAATTGTGGATGCATAACTCATTACAAATAATGCAGCCATTTACTGCAATAGTTTCAATTTTATTTATATATTATTAAGGGTCAAATAGTAATTTTACTTAATTCAGCTTCTGTGCTCATTATAATTTTGTATCACTTATTTAAAAGAACATAGAGACAAATTAGGTGGTGAAAGTAGATTTTATTTAACCTTTACGGACTATTACAGTTATTACAAAATCATTTTGTTTCGAAATATTCAGGGTGTTTCATAAGTCACGCATTATAGTACAAATTAAAACGCGAAAGTATAAATATAAAAAGTAGTTTAAATTTGTCTCCTTTTGATTAGATGAATTTATACTTTTAGCTAGGTGACATTTTTTTAAACCTGTTATTAAGTATTTCATTTTTTCAGAATTATTATGTCATTTATATGAATAGTGTGCCGAGGGAGTGTCCACATCTCCCGACTTGCGTCTTTCTTTGGGGTAACCTCAAATCAATTGTATATTGAGACCAAGAACGCTGGAAGCAATTGTACAGAAATTTGAAACTAAGATGGCGATAATTGATGCTAATGTGATTATCTGTAAAGCACAAAATTCTTGCTTGAAACTTTGTCGTATGTGCTTTGAAAATAGTGAATATCTTTTTGAACAATTTCTGTAGGTATGTATTCGTTTAAAAATCTTAAAACATTTATGTCATGAATTAATTTTAAATTTATCCTTTCAAATATTAATTAAAACGTAAATAACATAAATACATTTTCTTATGATGCCTGACTAATGAAACACCTTGTATAATACATTTTCGGACTTTAAATTATTAAAACGGTAATATAAAATGTACATAATAAAAATAATTATGTATCACATAAAACTAAATAAATGAAAAACGAGATGTGACTTTTAATAACAAAGACAAATACTATATGGCTTTAACAACTTCAAATATGTCAAAACAGAATGCTAAAAATAATGTTCTAGAAACAAACAACATCATATATGTAGTTAAAACAAAACTTTTTTAAGCATTTACATATTATATAGATAAACTCAGGTTAACACTTATAATTCATTCATTCTGACATTCAAGGGTATACATATTTTAATTTAAAAGAAAAACAAAATAATGATTTTCTGGAAAGAAATCTAAAAAATTCGAATAATATACCTATCAACCAAAGTACCTACAATTATGAAAATAATACAACTGATGAAGCTTAAAACAATACTTTAAAGAAAGTATACTGAAACTTTTTACAAACAATTACAGATATAGTTAACAACTAGAAAAACATAATAATAGTTTAATACTCTATAATTATATTATAATTAAATATACTCGAAAAAATAGTTTAAATAGAATTATATTAGCAGTTTTCTTTTACAATAATAAAATATAATTTTAAATATAGGAAGTTGTAACAAACCCTTAATAAACAAGTATTATTTATAATATATTATATTATATTATGTAAACAAGGATGAATTCATAATATTCCAACTATCAATAAAAGTATATTTTAAAAAAATAGAAAGAACGGAACTGATTTGTACTTTTGCTATTCATATAATTTGTATTTAAACGAATGTAGCAGACACAATGATTGTTGATATTGCAGTCGTGATAGGACTTGTATTGGGAGATTGCTCAAACGTATGTACTAGTACGTTGCATTCTTATTGAGCATTGAGTAATTTCCTATAATATTACCAATTTCATAGGTAAATAGTTTATTTAATTAAGTCATTAATTTCAAATGTTATACGAGGCAGCAAGAGTTAAGTAAAAAATCAATCAGGTGCTCTTACCTGCGGGGAAGCACAGAGTATGCTGAGCACCCATGCAGTAATGAGCATTACCCGATTCCGTCCCACAGACCAAACACGAAGGACAAATCGATCACGCCGAAAGACCCCGGATCCTGAATTTTGTCCTCTACGACAAAGAAGGCCACTGCTTTGACGAATTACAAAAACCCGGTTTAGCGCGATACAGACTAGAAGGAAGGAGGAGAGATAGAGGCCAACGGTGTCGAGGAACTTGAGAACTCGACAGAGGAAGTCGCCGGCGTACCACTCAGTGGTCAACTCCCAGACGACGTTGAGCGGCACGTTGACAAGCAGCACGAGCAGATCTGCAAAGGCCAAATGCATGATGAAGAAGGAGACACAGATGTTCCGATTCAGGGTGTTGACGAGGGTTCTCAATACCACAAGATTGGCCATTACAGCGACCACCGCGAGGATTATCATGAGCCAGATTTTGGTCTTTGCGGGTGAGAAAGTGATATGGGCGCTTGTGTAGCGGCATTCAAAGAGGGTGCTGGCTACAGTTGTGGTTCCTGACAGAGTCGAAGAGAGGTTCACTAACTGGAGGATGTCACCAAGAATAGAGCGGGAGAAGGTGAAATTGGGCCCGGCGTATCGCTCGATGGTGTAGAGGTGCGGGTAGCTACACATCTCGATTTGGCTCGACTCATTGTTGGTGAGATCGCGCAGGTTGAATCCGGACTCTATCCGAACTGCTAACCTGTTTCTCGGTGCTATATTCTCGTCCATTATTATATACTGAAGATGTACCTTTCAAAAATCGGAAAATATTTTTACCGAATTAATATTTAAAAAGATTAAATGTCTTAATTAACTTAAATACGAGAGAAGTAAAATTTAATTTAATTACAAATACAGAGCTAATACAGCTATGCCTTATCTGTAATGTTATGGATATATATCTGTCTCAGCGCATACTTTATACAGCTTTATATACATACCGCAATCTTATTAACGGTAAATACTTTCGTGCAATTAAATTCTTTTCCGTTATATCCAATGTTGTTTCAGCAACGAATCATTTTTCAGCATAATATGTATTATATAAGTCAAAATAATACGCTAATATACCAAAATAGGAAAGAAAAATATTTACATAAATGTAATTGATACAAAAAATATCCTTAATTATTTCGATTCAATGTTTAAAAAATTAGAGAAATTATATAATTATTCATAAGTAGGTATCTTGATAAATAAACGTTGATTAAATTTGGGTTAAATACAGTGAATTTAAAAATATACATATATAACTAAAAATGTCATATTTAGTTTGTGGTTAGTTAGTTTTGGTTAGTTCGTGTTTGTGGCGCTATATACAAGGATGGTGATTCAATTTATCATAAAATGTATCCATGACAACCAATTTACAAATATTAATAATTGATATATACCTAAAAATGCTTTCAATTTAATGATATATAATAGGGCTTACTTACCGATTAAATTAATTTACAATAATTATTAATTATGATGACGTATTACTTAATTAATTTGCCACAGAGTGCATGCAATTTACCTGTTATCCAATTTATGACATAACATATGTACATTCTATTTACAAAACTGAAAATTATTAATATAATTAAGGAATGACTGTTACTTTGCAAAACAAAAATTAAGTATTGAATAAATTATTGATTCAAGTTACAATTTTAAATATTCTATTTACCGAACAATCAATGTACAATGTGTATATTTTAGTGTATATGTACAATTTAGTGTATATTATACATTTTGGTGCCAGAGTGAACTCATCTTAACTCTGTTGTTCATCATGAAGATGAAAACTTTTTCAACATTCGTTGACTTTCCCCCGTAATTCCCTCTTTATCAACCCCGTGGAAAATGCACACAGCTGTTTTAAAGAAGTAAATGGCAGCAACAGTTAACTCAACCTGCAACGCAAGAAAAAATTCGAAATACTCAAAACGAACGTTAAGATTTATAATCAGCTACAACTCCAGTGACTTCCTTCATCTCCTTGCTATCTGCAGCTACAGCTTCAGTGACTTCCTTCATCTCCTTGCTTTCTGCAGCTACAGCTTCAGTGACTTCATTCATCTCCTCACTTTATACAGCTTCTGCTTCAGTGACTTCCTTTATCTCCTCGTTTTCTATAGCTACAGCTTCAGTGACTTCCTTCATCTCCTCGCTTTCTGCAGCTACAGCTTCAGTGACTTTCTTCATCTCCTCGCTTACAACAGCTACTGCTTCAGTGACTTCATTCATCTCCTCGCTTTCTATAGCTACAGCTTCAGTGACTTCATTCATCTCCTCGCTTTCTGCAGCTACAGCTTCAGCTGCAGAGGACCGAAGGAGGAACCGAGAGGTCAGGAGACTTCTGAGAGCCACGGACGCTGATGAGGAGAGCTGCGCCCCTTTCTCCCGCTGGGAACTGGACACTGCCATCAGTGAGATGAAGTCCAAGTCGGCAGCTGGACCAGACCACATCTCCCCCCGCTTTCTCAAAGCCCTGGGGGACAAGGCGCGCCTTCTCCTTCTGGAGTGCCTGAACTCCTCCTGGGCCCTCGGTTTCTCCCCTCAGGCGTGGCGTGATGCTACAATCATCCCCCTCCTCAAAGCCGGCAAGCCTGCTTGCTCAGTGGAGTCCTACCGCCCGGTAAGCCTCACCTCCTGTGTGGCCAAGACGATGGAACGAATGGTTGCAAGGAGGCTCTACTTCATGGCAGAGGACCGAGGCTGGATCAGCGACGACCAGGCGGGTTTTCGACGGCTTCGCTCCTGTGAGGACCAGACCCTCCGTCTTTCCCAAGAGGTCAGTGACGGCTTCCAAGAGCAGCCCACCAAGCGGACTGTCCTGGTGCTCCTAGACTACTCCAAGGCTTACGATCGTGTGTGGCGAGCTGAGCTGCTTGGCCAACTTCTGGAGATCGGGGTACCTGGACGGTTCGTTCGCTGGTGTGCGGGCTTTCTGCGGAACCGCCAAGCGAAAGTCCTTCTCAACGGCAGCCTCAGCAGGTCAGGGAAGATCAGCCAGGGCCTCCCGCAGGGGGCAGTTCTCTCGCCCCTCCTTTTCACCCTTTACCTTAACCCTGTCAGAACGACCATCCCACGGGGGATCAGTGTCAGTATGTACGCGGATGACATTGCCCTGTGGTCCCTCCACCGGGACAAATATGCTGCTGCACGGAAGGTTCAGACGGGCGTGGATGCCGTCCATTCCTGGAGCGTGAAGAAGAAGCTGACGCTCAATCCCCTGAAGTGCGAGTCCAGTTTCTTCAGCACACACACGCACGAAGCCACCTGGGGTCCGGACATCTCTATTGAGGGCACCCACCTGGCCTTCAACCCCACCCCAACTTTCCTGGGGGTAACGTACGACCGGTCCCTCTCTTTCGTGCCGCAGGCGACCAAGGTGGCTGCCAAAGTCATCTCCCGCTGCCGTGCTCTAGCAGTGTTGTCGACGAAGTCTTGGGGCTGGGATCGCGAGTGCATGCGCCGACTCTACCTCGGCCTCTGCCGCAGTACTCTGGACTTCTGTGGCCCAGCCTGGCAACCTTGGCTTCTCGATTCCTCCTTTAAGATACTGGAACGGGCCCAGAACAAGGCCCTCCGCATCGTGACCGGGCAGTTCTCATCCACCCCGATCGAAGCCCTTCGCCTTGAGGCCGGAGTGCAATCTTACGCCACCTGCGCCAGCAGAGCCAGTGTGTGGGCCCTCGAGAAGTCCCGCCGGCTTCCCAATTCGAACCCGCGGAGACTCATCGCTGACAGGGCTGTGCCACACCGCCTGAAACGCTCAAGCTGGCGCCAGAGCGCCTCTGATCAGGCCACCAAGATAAACCTCCCTGGAATCGGCCAACAAATGCTCCGCCCTATCCCCCCTACCCCACCATGGCAGATCACAACACCGACCTGGTCGTGCTCCACACAACTAGCGAGAGGCTCCAACAAGAGTTCCCCTCCAGATGTAATCCTCCAAGACACCATCCTTACCCTTGCAGCCAGGGATCAGGAGTTCGGTATCACCATCTACACTGACGGTTCGGCTACCGGAGGGTTCGCTAAGGGGGGCAGCGCAGCCGTCATCACGACAGGTCCCTCGAGCTCCCCCGTTCGCATTGCTGCTCGGCGAGCGAGGGGGCGAGAGAAGACCTGCTCGTACGAGACGGAGCTACAGGCCCTAGAACTGGCAGCAGGGTGGATCCATGAGTCCCAGCCCCCTGGGCCGGTCCGCATCTGCTCCGACA
>JAYRBW010034160.1:0-12010 GCA_036023295.1 Invenusta paracnida | reverse complement strand
TAATATTGATAATATAAGTCCTTAGATAAGTTATCTTCGACAAATGATTCTAAGAAATGGTTAAAACTGACATTAATTATTTCGCCCCAATGTCCTGTTTCACGTGGAATTTACCTTCTAAGTATTTTGGGATATACTTCGTGTGTATGCTGTAAGCTTTTTTTAGAAGTTACTGTCTTAATTTAATTCTAGAGTGCATCGAGCCTAAATTCTCTAATCACCCATCTTTTGTTTTCTGAAATATCTTTTAAGCGCATTATTACCATGATGTGTGTTTGTTCAGATGTCAGCTATTTTCATAAATGATTTCTGACTATAGTTACTATCTCTATGAGTATATTCGTAATGCACGTTGGAATAAAGGCCTCTGCTACCGGAACAATGTGATCTGTCACTTTTTCGTCTTTTTTCACATAAAAAGAAAGCTCGGCCTTCTATGTAATAATGATGAGAATGGATCGATGATAATTGATCCTACCCTTACTGACCGCACGTTTCAACCTCTACAAATATCAGTTTTATACACCAAATAAACTATGAACATTATAATTTTTCAACGAGGTCTTCATAAAAACCTTCGATGGGGTGACTGTATAATATGATTATTTATTGATTCCTTCCGCGTCATTGTCAGTTCACTGATAATATATGCCATTAAAAACGCTTTTTGGGTGATAAAAAACGGTAATTGTGCCAAATGAAAAAGTATAATCCTGATACACAAAGTATAGCGCCCTAAAACAGACTTTTAAAGCTGTTCTCAAGTAAGTAACACTATTGGTTATAACGAATAATTCCGGGCTATATTTTAGGATAAATGCTATAACAGGTGTCACATCCAATCAATGAGTATTTTCTCCTGTAGTTATAACGTTCACTAAATTTTACACATGCTGTCAAATTTAACTGTTATTAATTTAGAGGTAAGGTTATTATTAACAAATGTTTCCAAGGGCAAAGTGAAATTGTTTTAAATTACATACATACTAATGAGCGTATAAAAGTTTGTGAAAAAAGTAGCTTATACGGTAGGTAATATAATATATACCAAAGATAATGTAAGAATGTCAGCTAGCTCTTTATTGGACTTTCGAATATATCATAATTGACCGACATGATACATACTTCTAATACATTTATACTCGTATCAATATTTAAGCATTAGCTAGACCATAGGCAAAGTAGACTGGGATCGCGGCGAGCCAGCTAAAATTTCAATGCGTATGTGACACCTTTACTCTATACATCTTTTGCGCCTATAGTTATATTTTGTTTCATTTTTCTAAACTGTACCTTCATTTTTACATTAAATGAACACCAAACAAACTTCTATTGCAAATCGACATTTGATTTTCTATATTTGTATATTTTTGGGGGGTTTGAAGAGTTTGAAGGTCTTTCTCGACAATAACAGTCTCCATTTCCTTATGTGCGCCTATAGATATATATATCTATACAATATTTAGGTCATTCACAAATTAATTAAGAATGCTGTAATCAGCTGATTACCACATCTTGCAATTTTGATGATTGAATGCAGAGTCCAAATTAGCGATGATGTATATTATAGTTAAATTTATATACTTTATGAACTAAGAGATAATTCCGTTTTTGATATATATCTACCAATCTAATTCAAGATTATAATAGCAATATTTTCGCAATAATATCTCAAAAATGTTCAACAATACCTATTGAAACTGTAGTCGAATTAAAGTTATATTGATTGCATATGTGCATACATATATTATTATGTAGGTTACTATCATAAGGAATAAAATTATGTATGGCTTATTTAGTACAAAACGTGATTACATATATGAATAAATTTTACTTTATATGCTACAAATAGTTACACATAAAATATTCTAACTTTGTAATTATGAAACATAAAATTATACCAATTTATTAATTTTGGTAAAATAGAAATATCTATAAAAAGTTCCTTTTCATATGTTAGCGCCCCTAAATGTTCACTGATGCCTAGTCCAGATTAGTAAACAGTATAACACAATAAACTTTAAAGATCAGTCATTCCAATTATATATTTTATCATTTAACAGTGTGTCAAAAAAATCCAACAATAAAAACCAAGCATTATTAAATAAGAATAAAACAGGATATCGTAAATATTTATTTCTAGAAAGCATTGCTTTTTTCGAATTTATCTTGTGAAAATAAACAAGTAAACACCTCATATTGTAGTTACTAATGCCTCAAAGAAGTATCAAATGAAATGTTCTGTTATCTCAAATTAAGATGAAATAATTTTAAGGCAATAAAAAACATAGCATAATAAACATTTATTAAATATTTATTTTAAAATGGAAAAATAATAATTTTCTTTAAGGTTAAATATCACAGAACAAACCAAGAATTGTTTCAATAAACCTATTACAGCACGCTAAGTATACATAATGTCTTAACCTGTTGTAGAAATAAAAGACAGCAAACAAATGGATACCTTTAAAAGTAGCATGTTTAAATGAGTAAATGTGGATCAGGTAGAGTGTTAGTGATAATGACATCGATGGGTTAGTTAATGACTGAAGTAAGACGTGTAATAGTGTTTCTGTTTTATTATATTACCTAATGACAGTTGAGAAGATGTGTCAAATACACACACTCTATAAGCAAACTTTGGATGAGTGTTCTTTAAATCGGAAGAATATGTTGCTGACAGTGTGGTATAGAAGTGCATACAAAATAAGCAAAAGGCATAGCGTGACAACTCTTTACAAATTATGTAAAAAGCACGCTAGCGTTCATAACACAAGAGATAAGATTAACTTAAAAATAGATCAATGTGAAAATTAAACATATTTACGATCACAGCCCGTAATAAATGGATAATCTATTAAAAAATTTAAATCAGTTTGACAATAAATAAATATATATATATAAACATGTTAGCAATTTAAATTGTGTAAATATTTGAATAATGTTTAAGAAAACGAAAAATTCATGTAGCACTTTCATACACTCATTTTACCGGAACAAGTTATAAAAATTATCTTTCAATATTTTCAATGAGTGGCATTATAATACACAACGGCAAGATAATATACAGATTAAGGCTATTGTTGTACATATATGAGCATTTACCAATTATAAAAGCACGCGCACATTGAAACTAATTATTTGCAGAAATATAATTTAAAAATAATATTAATTATGTAAATAATAAAATCCTGCGTGTGAACGGAATCGGTGCGTCTTCCAGATATGTACTTCATCACATGTTGTCGCCTGCATGAGTATCGTCAGTAGCCGAATGAAAACTGTTAATGGAACTGGAATCTGAGCGATCCCCGTCTGCACAGAGGGCGTCTTCTTTAGATATATGAGATTCCGCTCGAACTTCCTCGTCTTTGTAAGTTTCCTGGTAGCTCTCGCCCTCCACATACATGTCTAAGAGATCCACACGATAAGTCAACTTTTTGCTCCGTGTCCATGAGTATGAGTTATCAAATTGTACAACATAGGTTCCAGGTTCCCGAAGCAACACCTCCCCTTTAATACAAGTGAGTTGACTCGAAATTCGATCATTGGGAATGAGTGGATGCAAGACAACCTTTGACTTATGTGCCTGTTTGTCGCTTCCATCACCATTACTGCTGATACCTCCGGTACTACCCTTCTTGCTTGGCTTTTTGACACGATGAAACACGCAGAAACGGATGTCATGGCTTTCAGTCTGAAATTGCCATTGTAACACGTACCCCGGTCGGTCAACATTATAGTTCAATAACAGACTGGCACCGCGATCTACACTTGTTTCTATCATATTATCTACGTTGTCCAAGCGAAGGTAATAAGAAGTAGGGATTTCTCCACCCCAACAAATCCATTCACGACAGTCTTCATTGCCATTGGAATCCACCAAACTCCCTCCATAACAGGCGGGGAGCTGGTCAGCGTCGATGGATTTGAGCAAATCGGTTTTGTAATTGGCTCCAAGGAGAACGATTTTGTTCTGTGTGGAGGAGTGCAGAAAGGGTCTGATAAGATTGAAAGCAATTGGAAATATAGCGGGTGCATTTATAATATAACAACGATGCATTGCCTCAGGATAATTGGCTTCGCAAATTTTTGCAAGGTCAATAAATCCGTTAATACCAGTCTTCCAGAGGTGACGCAACCCAAACTTCTGCAGATCCAGAATGACAACTGCTGAGTCTATAACACGACCAGCCCGACGAGAAGCTTTAGGAAAAACCACATTAAAGGTATGCTCCATCACTTGAAGTCGACTCTTCATCAAATCGTTGTAAGTTGCCACCTGATTTTTATCAATGAAAATAGAAAAAATAAGTGATATTTCGCATTAGAATTTATTATGAATGAGACTATAAGCTGTATATAAATATCAAGTCTCATAATTTAACAATCAACTGGTTATAGAAACTGTTAAGGTATTGATATATATATATATTAATATTATATTTCATATATGTATGTGTGTGTACAAGCAATACAATCATAGTCATATTTGTTAAATAACTGTGATTATAATATAATATATACTATATGATGCAGAGTTATATAATCACTCAAATATCCTATATACATATGTATCATTCAGTTCTTACTTATAGCTAAAACAATTAATTCAAATACACAAATTTTCAAATTATAAAAATACATAGAAGTTGACGCATATTACTTTAAAAAACATTGGTTATATTAAACTATGATTTTAAGTGGAAATCATGACGGAATAAACAATTAATATATCTCTTATTTTTTTTAGTTGTAATTGAAATTTTATACCCAAATACAGCAAAAAATAGTAAACTAAAAAATTAGGGCGAACAGATTTATTTGGTGGTGGCTTTGATATAAACAATAAACATACCAAATGAAATAACAATAATATAAATTTTTTTTTTTTTATTTGCCTGTCTCCTTCATATTGTAGTATAGTACATTAATAAAGAGTTAGTTAAAATTTACCTGTCTCCTTCATATTGTAGTATAGTACATTAATAGACATTTAGTTACACGACATTGACATGCTTCACTTACTAATCATTTTTAATTAAAAAATAGATTTGCAATTAATAATATGTAATATAACTAAAGCGCAAAAACGGTAGTATAAGAATGAAATTCATTATAAATCAAACTACAAAATCATAGAAAACAAAAAATTTCTGGAAAACGTATTAAGATAAGAACCAGAAACCACACAAATTTCAATGATATAAATGTGCGTTGACGATGGATTGCAATAAATTACGAACTTAATTGAATATATTATAAAATCACAGATTGAGTTCTTTCACTTGGCTTGAACATTAGTGATTTCAACAAAGTATCGTGCAATATAAATAAAACTATAAATTACATACACAAAACTAAACTTAGGACAAACAGTTAATCAGACTAATAGTAAACTTTGAAAGGACAACTATAGACTGACATATTTTTCTTTAAAAAATCTAACGTAAGTAGTCATAAGCACATAACATACTTAACCTAACCTCAATGGTGCCATGTAAGCTATATTAGTAAACTTTAGCTGCCATCAATACAAATATGCAGTTCCATTATGTACCAGTTTATGCTGTATAGTTGCATACACAAATTTAGCCAGTGTCAAAAGAGAGTAAGTGAGTAATCTAGAATCGTCTTTAATTGCTGTTATGAAATATATATTAAAAATCCAAAAGAATGCATAAATATGAATAAGTATTTAAGTTCGTTCTAAATGAAAAGCGATTTGCTATTATGTTATTTATACTACAGAATGAGCTAATAATGTCTCAATCCAATCAGAATATATTTCTGCCTATAGAAACTCAAAATAGTTAATCTACTATAGTATATTACAACTAGGTATATTTATTAGCTTACCTGAAAAAGCCCCTTTGGATCAACATGACCCAATGGATCAATACGGATTGGATAGTCTTCTTTGTCATAACCCAGATATCCACCTGGATAATACTTTAAAATGGCTTCGGATGCAGTAAATTTATCGAGTAAATCATCAACTCCTTCAGTTTCACGCCATTGAATATGAGATCTTAACATTTTTTCGGAACGCTTCAGATCAAAATCTCTGGCACGAAGCCACCGAAGAAGGTATGGGTCTGAATTAAAATCATCCCTCCAAATGTCTACCAAACGTTCTTTAAACTGACCAAGGATGATCTCTTGCTTTTTACTTAAATCGTTGTAACGACCGCTCATGATTTTTGTGACTGAAAAGTGAATGAAAAGAAACATTAAGAATTTACCAAATACTTTTATGCTCATGTTTAGAAAGATTGTAGTTTCTGGATTTATTGTTGAGAGTAATTTTGATTTTATATGAGCCTTTCTTAAGAATCAACTGACAGATATTAATTTACAGTAAATAACAATACTTCTGAATTTATTGTTCAGAGTAATTTTGATTTGGATTTTATATGAGCCTTTCTCAAGAATCAACTGATAGATATTAATTCACATTAAATAACGTTTAGAAAGAGATAAATCGATCAAATTGAAAGTTATATTCAAACTGCATAATGTAAGATTAAATATATATTACACTTAATTAAATAAATTACTTAAATCTGTAAAATATTTTGATTTATTATGGGAATTTATTTATGAATCAATTTAGTTTTAAAATGATTATTTCATAGACATATATAATTATTTATTAAGCAATTCAAAGTAATTAAAACGGTTGAATTTACGAATTCAGACAAATAATTCGAATTAAACAGCTGAAAAAGCAAATCGTCAATGCGCTAAATGTTAACAAAAAAGAGAACTGCATAGAATTTAATAGAAGTAGTTTCTTCAATGAAAGATATTTGGAATAAGGTAAAACTGACAAGAAATCCATCCACAAAAAGTCATGTTAAAACTAAAAATTAAATTGCACGAATTATATTGTGAGTATTTAAAAAGTTAGTAATTAGACGAAGATTAATAAAATAAAAGTCTAAATAATCTAATCTGGACTCTAACCTACTGCATAAAATGTGTTATAATTTAGATTTTGACATGTAATCACTGCACATATAACATAGACTCTAGTAATGATCTTTAACGAAAAAATTATCTTTAGAAATGAAAATAGAAATTACACAATCTGTTTTTAAAATATTATGTTGTTTTTTAGTTTTTGTTTATTTTCTGTGCTATGAAATTTTCAATCTTATGGAGCTATAGAAGTTTTGTATATATTGAAGCAGAGATACTCTTTCTTATATTTATTTGTCACAGTTTACTCTTTTGCTTTGGTTTGCTGTATCTTTCTTTAATATTGGTTTTACTATATTTTGTTACAACCTAAAACTGTGTTTCTAATATGCAGTTTAAAAACGTATAAAAAATTTTTCCGCGCTCATTTCGAGAACTACTTGGCTTAACAAATCAGAGAATAGCTTCAAATGATAATATTCCATAACTCAGAAAGGAAGTAATGAGATGAAAATCTGAAACAAATCATCACTTTGAAATTGGATTAGCTTTAATTTAACGTATTACTAGATTCTATGTGACGTGTAGTTCTCAAGATTATGTCGTAGCTGAGCATGGAGATATTAGGCTTTTTATATAGGAAAACTCATTTCGTCATAACTCAATAAGAAAGAAAATTGAAATTAGGAAGAAGTCGTCATTTTATAATTTTATTAGATTCAATTTAAGCTTATTAGATGAGTTTGGAGCCGAGTGTGCGCGAAGATGAGCGTGGAAAACAGGTTTAATGCACAGCAGAAAATTATAAGCTATAAAAGTTAAAAACTATAAATATTTCTAAATTTACCCACATTTTTCGTAATTAAACAAAATATATTCAACAAAAATGCCTATTTTTTCTTCAATTATGAACATTTACTTTACTAAGAATGTAGTTTCTCACTATAAAAAATTGTTTTAGTAGCTGGCAACTTTATATACCAATTTAGAAATATCTGACAATTGTAGATGTTCTCCAATGCACAATGTTTGGATAACAATGTCAATTTATTTTTTCAGATATGTAATAATCTATGGGAATTACATTTAAAAATTATGTGTGGGCAGCATCGTTTTAGAAATGTCTTTAATTAAAAATGGCGTAGAATTTATTGCAAACTGGTACAATTTGTAATAAAATCAAAAACATTATTCAAAATGATAAACCCAAAAGCACTAAGAATCTTCATAAAAGTAAATTCGATTCACCAGTTCACAAGTTACTTTGAATACATTAAATAAGTATAATATTGTAACAGACATGTAATTAATCTGTAATTATAAAATATATAGGTATATGTAGCAAAATTTAAATAAAAAATATGCAGATATATAATTTCAAATTCTAAATTATTCTGGTAAGTTTGGATAATTTTAAGTATACAATAAAGAAAAAATCATACAACAGAAATCTCAGTAAAAAGTAATCACAACCACCAGATTGTGTTGTCATGAGTATTTTCATAACTTCAATAAACTGATAATTTATACTATGCAGTCAGCTAAATTCATATATATTCTTTGTTTAAACTAAATAGCTTTTCCTAATATGATGAAAAGTTTTATTGCAACTGTAATAATTAAATTTAAAGAGCATATTTATAAATACATAGATTAAGCTAAACAATCCCAATAATTATAAAGAAAATCAAACTTACAATTTATACTTATTAAAAATTCTGATTATAAGACTTATGTACATATTTATGCATCATGAACAAAACCTATGATATAACAGTTCATTGTATAGAAAATAAACCATAAAAGTATGATTAAAACATACAATATAATAAGTTACCATTAATTATTATAATTGTGTGTGTTGAAATAAAATATATACATTATGCTAAATTGTTAATTATGATCTAAAAAAAAAGCCATTTCATAAAGTAAAACAGTGATAATTGAATAATTTTATAACATACTATTTTTAACATATGACCATTTTATTAGTTAAAAAAACTCAATAAGAAATCAAAAAATTGTAGAGCCATATGTCAATCACCAATATATTGATTTGTTTTTTATAATTTAAACTGTTAAATATATGTGCTACATCAGACTCTATCAAATATATAATAAATAGATATTATCTGATATAATATTTGTTTAAAGATTCATATTATAAATATTAACCTCTTCATTATAGCTATAGCAGAGACAAAATGAATATCTCCAATATTTATAGAAATTACTTAAAAGGAAACATTTTGTTATTTTATAAATAACTGTGGCACTGTAAATTAATCAATACATCATAAAACAACTTTTATTATATGTCAAAAATATACCTTACCATCACATATTTAAAGTTTGAGTATGGAAAAAAATGCTATAAATGTTATTCTATGTAAAGAAACAGGTTTCACTTAAATACAAGCTATATTATACAATTTGCAAAAGAGAGATCTTATAACATTTGTCTGAGATTAGAATGCATTTAGTTTATTTAGTTTAATGCTTTTTAGTGCTCCTGTAGAAGAACAGTGTATACAATTATACACAGAAGACAATGCAAAATTTTTATTGGGTTAGATCTGCAATCTCTTAGATATAGGATAGCAATGAGTGAACCCTGGACTCATAAAATGACTAGTTGTCAACAGTGCATGTTATAAAAAATGGTGGTTTTATACAAAAATGGTAAATAATTAGCCAGAACCATGATATGATGAGTTGTCAGTAGTATTTGGTTAATAGAATTATAGGCATAATTATATGTAATATAATAATAATAATGTAATAATTTATTTAAATTATATTATACTAATTGGAAGTACGATAGCAAAAAACAATTTTTTTATGAATACTACTATTTTTCATTTGATCAAAATAAACAATTATTATTTTATTATGTTGTATTATATGAAATTAAATTAAATTTTACATTATGCAATATATAGGTATGTGGTGTACCTATTATGTCAAATATTTAAAAATACTCAAAATTTTAAATAAAATAAGTCATGATATAAATGAATCATATAAAAATTCAAAATTTTTTAATTATTGTGTAAGCCATTTATTTGTATATATGTTTGTAAAATGCAAATATAAACTTTTTTGATTCATAATTTTCCAATATTGTTTACTTTAAGATAAGGAAATAAATTAGTATAGGTAAAATCATATTCATTACCTAATATATTTCACTGCACTATAATTATAATATCATTGACTTGTAAAAATAAGTAGTTATAATATATAATTTTCATTATATAACTATAATATATTGCACTTTTATTTAGAAATGAAACTCTACTGCTAATATGATTATTACTTTCTGATTATGCTTCTGTCTCAATTTAGGTAGCTAGGTCTTTACAATGCACAACTTTTGTATATAAGCTAGTATAAAAATAATATAACAACTAGTAAATATATTAAAGCTCTATTAAATCCATGCTATGTAAACTTTACAGTAAATTATAACAAGTTGTTACAGTTGTGTTCTAAAAATAGTGTACAAAAATTCATGAGTATTGAGTATTATTTAAAAAATGTATCCAATGACATTATTCCCATCTTACCTGTGGGTATTATTTATATGTATAATTTGTTATTTTTATAGCAAAAATTAGTCTATTTGATTGTATAATAAAGCATTTGCCTATAATGGAACTACATATATATTGGTCTCACACAGTTGGGTGAAAGGCACTGTATATATCTTGGGATCATGTTGGTTTGATACAGCAATGAGGAGATTAAAAGATAGTTATAATGTTTAAAATTACATTTTATTATAAATATCAACTATTTAAATGTAAAGCTTTATAGTGGTTATATTCTGTCCAGGTGACCTCCCATTGCAGTAATATTATATGTGATACTATATCATGTTACTTAAAAAATCCTATTAGACATTTTAGAGGTATAAAAATGTTTTTTTTATATTAACTACTTAATACTACTTAAAATTACTTAACAACTTAACTACCTAGTTAATATTAACTACTGCTTTTAATATTAATAAGCTTTACTTATTAAAGCAATAAAGTGGAGTATGGACCAATTTTATATTTAAAATATATAAATTGATTTAATTATAAAAGTGATATAATAGATATAACTCCCTTATATAATAAATATATAATTATTAGTTTAAATGTATTCTAATATATATAATATAATTTGAATTGTCATTATAATTTAATAATTATATCATTTATATTAATTAGATAAATACTTATTTAATTTAATTTTTATTTATTTAAATATCAATTTATTTTAAAAATATTTCCGATATAGAATTATATATGTTAAAAATTTGCATAATGAATAATGTACTTACTTTAGATCATATTCATATAAATATAAATATCATAGTGTTTGAAATAGAAAAATATAAATTAAATTAAATATGAAGTTTATATTTAATTATAATTTATGATTTATGAACACTTTCAAGTATAAATAGTATATGCCAATTGACTTATCCATTATATATTTATATTATAGTCATGTCTCATTATAATTAATAGGATTATGCCATACAACTATTAGTAGTGGTAGTAGTAGTACTAGACTAGTGATAATGTCATAATCATATAAATATTATTTATGTAAAATTGAAAAAAGTGAATATAATTTTAATTGCAAATAACTAACCGTAACAGATTAAGATAGTTGGGCAATACTAAAAGTAAAGCTAAAATATGTGAACTGTGAACTGTAAATATAGTGTAATTAATTTTCAAGTTCAACTTGCAATTGCATTTAAATTTAAATTTTGACACATTTTTATATATAATATTATAAAACACAAATACAGATTACTTACAGCATAATAGACTTCTTAATCTAAATATAACACATTAATTTCACTTTCAATTTTAAGTAACTATTATAATATATTATTTTCTTTTCTGATTATTATTCTACTAGTAATATTTGCTAACTATATTTACCTTCGGTAATCTCCAAGTTTCCTGCGTTAAATTATTTTGCTTTAAACATTTTTTTATGTATTTTTTTAACAGTTTTTTTTGTTAAATTATTTTTTGTTTTTATTTTACAATTTATTTTAATGTATTAAATACTTAAA
>JAYRBW010034149.1:0-12010 GCA_036023295.1 Invenusta paracnida | reverse complement strand
TCATTTTAAGTACCGTGTATAACATGCATTATGTGTGTATATAAACATGATACCAAAAATAAGTAATTAAATTCCTGATTTGGATGTTACAATTATTTTAAACAATTTTCGTTTAACATTGTTTTAATCCTTTTTTGTATATCTTTGTGTGTAATTGTGTATCAGCCTGCTCCATTACATCTAGGCAGTAAAATGCCACACTTTTGAGCAACAGTTTTGCGAGTATTACGACTCATGTACAACATGCCAGTGTTTCTCAATTTCTTACTCAAAACAGATTGATTTGGCTTCATTTTCTTTTTTCTCGGACTACGTGTATTAACGTTTACATCAGATGCACCTTCAACATAAAATCGCTCTTTGATGTTTTCTTCATTTGACGGTTGATAAGATGGATGAGATTCAACATCTGTGGTATTACTATCTGTGTTGATACTTTCTTCATCCGACGGTCGATAAGACGGATCAGATTCGACATCCGTGGTATCACTATCTGTGTCCTCATAATTTCTATTGACCTTCCTGAACAGTGACGGTCTACCAAATGGACCCACACCTACTTCATTATCACAATCCATTTCAATTTTGCTGTTTGATCCATCGGACACATCCTGAGGCACTACTACATCCAACACATCCTGAGGCACCACTCCATCCAACACATCCTGAGCCAACGCCGACACATCTTGAGCCAATGCTGACAACTCTTGAGCAAGCAGTTTGTTGTGTTGCATACATGTGGTGGTCATATGATCGAAACAAGTCCCAACATAACATCTTTCACATGCTGCAAATATCTCCTCCTCGCAATTCTCCATTGTACATTGTTCCACGAAATCATAACCACTTATGCCAATGCCTTCTCGCTCCAAGCTTCTGTAAAGAAAAATTGAGAAATTTTATTGAAATTGAAGAAATGAACAAAGTGAGGTCAAAATATTACTTCTCTTAGATCAACCCATTTAAGTGTAAACTATGCATATTTGCTAGCTAAATATAGACTAGTAATATTATTATTACTGTGGGGGGGGCTACCAATTACACTAGTAATATCATAATAATCAGGTGTTTACTCACCAAATGAAATTGTATTTGAATGGCCGTAGCCTCGCCCAAGCTTTCTCATATAATTCCAATGGAAATGTCACCAACACCGTTTTCTTCAGAATACTTTCTACTTTGCCACCGATCCACCATTTCGCATCACATCCTTTCTCCCACCATACATCAACATCGTCACCAGATTTGAAAACCATTATTTCAACAGTATTTAATCACAAGCTGTAAAATGTCTTAACCAAACAAGTTAATACAATTGTATTCCTCACAAATTATTTAGATAAATTAATTGATCCTTTAGATAAATAATTATTCCTCACAAACGTAAGTACGTATACTGAAAAATTGGAAAATCAATGAAGGATATATTCTTGTAGGTTCCTGTTTACACAGTGCCAAACAATAGGGGTGTAGTGGGATAATAATATTATTAGCTACACCAAATTTTGTTGGTTAGCTAGCAATGCAGACAGCTATTTTGATTCCTGAGAATGTTGTTTAGAAAATAATATTATTCTCGTAGGTAGGTAGAACGTAGTCTAACCTGTCTACAACCTCTGCCCAGCATCCAATGAGATTATAGGTAGTATTTGTATCTGTCTCGTAGGTAGGTAGAACGTAGTCTAACCTGTCTAAAACCTCTACCCAGTATCCAATGAGATTAAAGCTAGTATTTGTATCTGTCTGATGCATAGATTTATTAATAGCTTTTACCATACATATTGAATTTATACATTATTTCCTACTCTCTAGATAGCTCGTCTGCAGAATATGCATGTTAATTTTTGGTTAGGGTAATAGATATCTCATTTGGTTAGGGTAATAGATATCATTTTTGGTTAGGGTAATAGATATCATTTGCTGAGTTAAGATATCGAATTAAGCTGTGTTAAATAGAAAAAATGGTTTTCTCAACCTCTTGACAAAAATAGAAATTCGAAATATCGCGTAAATGACCTTTCCAATGAACATGCTTTCTTCACCAATGTATTCAACATATACAATTACATCAAAATTACACTAGACCATTAGACTAAACATAAAACAATAATATTATAACATATTAATTTGAATTTAAATAAAATTGCATATAGATGCAAGTCTAAATATGTCAAAATTTAAAAAAATCCTTAAAGATGCAAGTGCTTGCAAGTAAAACAAAGCTTTTGCATAAATTGACTTGAGTCTTTACAAAACTCATAATACAAGGGTAATGCAGTCTACTATGACTTACGTCTCTATGCAACATAATAAAGCATAACAAAATCAACATTTTAACAGGCTTAAGTCAATTTCACAAAAAACCGACTTATGTCATTATGCAATGAGGGGGATGATATGTTATGTAAGTGTGTGTGTGTATGTATGTTGTCTAGCTATCCCTCATTGTCAATACATTTTTGGCATAATCGAATGATCTGGCTATGTTCACTGCACACAGTCTGGTGACAAGTAGAACATGTTTGCCTGCTCTTTTGGTTTATATGTCTTGGACATAAATAGCAGACATTTCGTTGATTTGGGGCAGACACTGGTGGAGGTGTTTGTGGTCTTTCAAAACCAAACACTGATAAACACCAAAGAACATCTTTCTTTAGGTTCTGGTTGTTGATGCGCAATTGCATTGTTTCTTCAGTCATTTCTTTTGCCAGCTGGGCCAAGAAGCATTTCTTGGCAGACTGCTTGATTGGTGGGAATAATCGAGGTCTATTATGGCACACAATGACCCAAGAGATATAGGATTAGCCTATATTAGTGCTCCAAGGGACAGACTGAAAACGCCAATATATGCAAACTTGCATATTATGCTGCTTTCTCTCAGCCAATTACATGATCTCAATGTAATAACTTCTCTACCGCAAGCAGACTCTTTAATCTGCTCAATTTATCAATTCCTCAACTATTCTATTGTTCCGTCTTTATTAAGATATGTACATAGAACTCTTGCAAACGTTGTGTGCTTGGAATTACTGCTGTATATTAGATTTTAAGTGCTATAATGTTATTTGATTATATAATAATTGGATAATAATGTTGCAGTCTGTCAGACTACATCTTGGTACATAGTGTTACAACAATTAACATGGTACAGCCAGTGTTAACCCTCAATAAACCAAGATGAAAACTTGCGTAAAACACCACTGGTGTTTTACCACCCCAGTGCATTCGTACTCATCTAATATGTCGCCTATTTTTTAAATGATAATTTATGGTTATAAAACTACTTAATAAGTACATTTTAACAAACAAAGGTATATTTATATCATATAATCATATAATACATGCACATGGTAATGCACAACACAAACGTGTACATAGGTACTTATGAAATAAATGCAATAACAATGAAACGAACATAATTGTTAGTGAGTTTCTCATGACAAATAAAATCAATAAACCTCACGGAGAAATATATATATAAATGAGTTTGATGAAATGTAAACGAAATTACTCAACACCCTGGACATGTATACTCTACATGAGTGGCACACAATCCTTTGTCACAAGTTCGGCAAACCTTGGCACTTTTTCTGTCCACATTTCTTGGGCACAAATGACATCGCTTCTTTTTGTTTGCAGCTTGTCCTCGAGGTAGAGGGTCTGGAACTGGGTGAACGTCGTTCTCCACATTTACATTTGCCAAAGATTTTGAAAGGGCCAGGAGGAACCTTTTGCGTCGTTGACCAGAATGATGCTGGTATTCTGGGTGTATACTGGAAATAAGAATAATGGGTGAATAAGAATAAAATTCTGAAATCTCGCTAGCGGTGCCTGTCACCTTGCGAGAGAAAGATTTATTTGAATATAAACATGATTACAAGAGTATATATAGTATACAAGAATGTTCTAGAAAGAAAGAATATGGACCAATCAAAATTGTTCTGGAATTCCCCCAGGACCCAGGCAGAAAATCCTATGTTCGGCATAAGCCGCCCGGGCCTGAGAGAAATTCCTGGACACTGGGTCAGCTAAATTCTGCTCTGACCTGATAAAATGAATGCAAAGATTGTTTTTACGTACGATCATATACAAATAAAACATGAGGGGATGACTAATATGAAATGGTAAGTTTTTGGCTATATAAAATATATGGGGAGAACGTCCGTAAAAATACACATGTTAGTGATAGGGTGAGTCGAACAAACAAACATGACTTTCTTACCTCAGAAAAAGTACCAGAGCATTGTATGCTGCGACGTTCAACAAGTTCATGAATAAGACCATGGGCCATCTGTTGCACTTCCGTATACAATCGTATGTACGCACGAGTTGGTCCAGCGTATCCACTCCGCATTTTCCTTTGTTGTATTCTAAGATCATAGTCGGCTTCCTGTGCTCCTCTTCTGATACCGTGTTGGAGAAGTGCAATGTGGAGAGTAATGTAACAGCCTTCTTGGACTTTGGCACATACGAAGCCAATGCTGCATTTCTCTGGAAGCCAAATTGAGTCGATTTCTCTGCTCGATCCACATGTGGCAGCATTTCGTTCGGAAGTTCGGGCTTGTTCTTCCTGATCGTCCCTGTCATCGTGAGTTGACGGCCAAGAAGGATGCGTCCGAGTTGAAGGCTGGTAAAAAAGTTGTCCATATAAATATGGCGTCCAGTCCCGGTCAGCATATTGGTCAATTCGAGAACCACGCGTTGGCCTTGTTGCTTTTCAGGTACATTCCCGGTTCGACCAACATATGGTAGCAAGTTGAGGCAGTAGTAAGTTTTTGCATCACAAAGCGCCCATAGTTTGATGCCATATTTGCCGGGTTTGGATGGGATATACATCTTAAAAGGACATCGTCCCCTGAAGTTAACCAGTTGCTCGTCAACAGTGACTGCTTCTCCTGCTTTGTATGATACACGGAAATTGTTGACTATCTGCTCAAAAATGTGTCTTAGTGGTGCGAACTTGTCATTACGGTTACGCCGATCCCGCTGGTCGAAACGGAGTAATGCCATCAACATAACAAAACGATTGCGAGGCATAGATTGGTTGAAGATAGGTCGGCCATCCTCTTTGCTCCAAAGTTCTGGCACTCTCGTTTTGTTTTCATGATAAGCACCAGCCATTAGTAAAACACCATAGAAGCAATACTGTTCTTCGACGTTTGTGTCTACCCAATTGGGGTAACGTGCACGACCTTCCAAATTAGTGTAATCAGCTATTTGTTGAACTATAGCTGGAGTTAGAAAAACCTTGAATGCGTGTTGGGGACTTTCGCCACAAACATTTTTCACATTGTTTATTGGTCCCTGAACTTCCCGAAGAATGTTGTGTGGTTGTCGTCTCATATTTGCATCCGGATATGGAAGCTTGCTCCAGGATTCTTGACCATTCTTCGACAGCATGATATTAGCTTCTTGGTGTATTTCTCGTACAACTACGTCAATGATGTCCTCGCCGTCCATGTCCTCGTCCTCGTGGGTTGGATCGGCGATGATTTCGTCAGGCTCAGAATCAGGATAATCATAGTCATCGATGTCTTCGTCATCGGAAGCTTCATTTATGACAAGCTGTAAAGCTTCTTCTGCTGTATACCTTCGCTGCATGGTGATACTATCAATAACAAAACGTAGATATACCTAATGGTCAATCGAGAAACAGTATGTAGAGAAAGATAAAATGTCAGTACACAAGCTAATCGATACTGAGTGCTGCGTGCGTCTCTCTGATGCAGCTTTTGCGAGACACTGTTTATATTAGGATTTGACATAGCCACACTAATACTGTTATTATGATATTCCTGCCCCCTCCCTCTCTCGCTCAGTCGAGTAACAGTATGTAGAGAAAGATAAAATGTCAGTACACAAGCTAATCGATACATCTTTCTCTCCGGTAACACAGTGCTGCGTGCATCTCTCTCTCTCAGGTAGGTAACACAGGATAGGAGAGAATATAAATTATACCACTTACTTGAATACTTTAGCAGCCAAACAGAGAGATCTGTCTGTCTGTCTTTTATACAGTGCATACAATGCACACAAACCTTAGATAAATGTGGGGTCCACATGGACCCCACTGGTGTACAATGCGTGTAAAAATAGATGTGCTCGTAGCAACGAAACACGTTTGTAAAAGTCAATAATTTATTCACCATAATACGTAAAATATTATTTTAGTAACTCATAAGAATACCCAATTATAAATATTAAATATTCACAAGATGGCAGCTGTCTAAACAGGGTGTGGGGTCCATATAGACCCCACGGTGTATTGAGGGTTAATAAAGTTAGAATGAATAATTACATTACTACATTAACAATGATAGTTACAACAACAAAGTGTCATGAGTACAACATGGTCAATGTTATGAATCAATCTGCGTGTATTTTTTTTGTTACTAATTTTATTTTGTGGTAAAACTTAAAACAAAAAATAATAATTTAAAGTAAAGGAAATGTTTTGTGCACATTTATAATAAATTAGTAGAATATGTTAACAAAAACGTTAGTGTTAATTTAAAAGTCAGTCTCACTTACTTCTTTAATGTCCTTGTTATAGACAGCTGAAGGTTTAAGAAAGTGGCTGAACAGATTATTGATAAGTTTACACAGAGTACTGAGCGGAACATGAATCATGGGCTGTTACATCTGAAGTACTACAAGGGCACAGTTGTATATTTTCACAGTATACAGCAAGAAAACAGAAAGCAATTTGTTTATCAACCAGCATGTACATCCATGCTTGAGCATCTTCAGCTGATTGACATCACATAAAACTTGCAGATGAAAGATTTCAGCTGATTAGAGCTTTTATTAAAATAATAGTAAATATTAACAGGGGAGTCCTCGGTTGGTGGTTGACAGGAAGCCCCCTTTGTAGCTGCAATGTGTACTAGATGGAGAGAACATCCTGAAAGATGTATGTCTGGACGATGTTCTCTGATGAAGGAAATGACACCTTTATTGTGACTTGTCATGACTGGGGCATTATTACAGCCAGACAACATACAATTATCCCATGGAATCTTCAACATCTTGAAGATATTCTCACCTGCAATGAAATGAGGGTTAGATCTTATTTGTATATTTGTAATTATATTATTATTGAATGCCCAAACTAGCTAAAAGCTCAAACCTTTTAAAGAAGTGAAATATGAATATAAAAAATGTATAAAAAATATTACTTAACCACTGGGCTAGTTGGTTATAAATTTTACTAACCACTGGCTACTGGGCTGGTGACTTTTGCACCCCTACAAGCGCTTTATATAAGCGCTATAAAAATACAGTTTTAATTATTATAAAAACAAATTTCTACAATGCATTTGGTTGAATATGTATTATTTCCACAACCTGCTTTACTATCTTTTTATAGAAAATGTATTATCACCTGTAGCATTTTCCACACAAACAGGCAATGACAAGAGCTCTGCATTAACCAGACTGCCCATGAATGTGTACAACAAGAGGAAAAAACTTATTGTCATGATTGTTACTTTCAAATCATGTTAAGCAATTCTCATGATGACCCAGCAGAATCAGACGATCTGCAGCAGGCTGGTTGTTTTTGATCACTGCATCCATATCATATGACTAACACATGCCTTGTGTTTCTTAAAAGCTTCCATGCCATTTTTCCAATTATTGAAATCTGTAGTAGTGAATGCTGCTTCCTTCTTTTTCGCCATTATTGACTTATGTTGAATGGATGTTTATGGCAGAAGAGACAGAACACTTTTTTTGTTGTGGTGCATAGGCTCAGCCATAGGTAGTCTTTAAACCATGAATAAATGAAGATACATGTGCGATTTTTGTATACTTGATCTGTTGTTTGCAGAACTGCTGGATCAGCTGATTGTGAAGGTTCTGTCGAATTACAACATTGAGCCTCTCATGGACCAGATTCTGCAGCAGGCATGCATGAAGATGTCTGGCTAGCAGGGTGGTCAAACAATGAAGATAACTGGCCAGCAGGGTGATCAGATGATGAAGATGACTGGCTGATAGGGTGATGAGACAAGAATGATTGACAACGTTTAACTAAAAATTGTAGTAAGCTTCCCTCGCTAGGACAATGTTTTTGCTTTTGTGGCATTTTTATTGTGGAATTATCTGAATATGAACAGAAATACAATAATAATTAAGGAATTCCTGTTAAGTAAACTTAAAAGATTACTTTTCATAGGAGTATATTTTTGAGCTTATTATGATGCTTTAAATTAAATTAATTGTCTATCTTTTTATTATGTTAGTTATTAGGGGAGAGTGGGGCAAGTTTGTTAATTTCAGGACAACATGGATTCGAAAAAATGATGATGCATTTACTAAGTTCTCAACTAATTAGTACCCACAAGTCTTGTTTTCTGAATCCGAATTTATATGTCTCCACACCAAGGAGCAAATAATAAAAAAACTACCGATTTCCTACACTCTATTTTTTTTACCAACTTGCCCCATAGCAGGGCAAGTTGGTTCACCCCATGTTAGAACAATTAGAACAATCCAGAAGGTAAAATAAACAATTAAAATAAATGTATACATTTCACAGTTTGCACACTGGTTGGTACAGCGTAGCCAATCCTCATTGGATATATTTTATTTTTATTCTTCTAGAGCACAGGCTTTTAATTCTACAAGAACAGAAACCTTTTTTCAAGAGTTCATATTTCCACTCAAAAATGCATACCCATTCTAGATGGTCATCATTCTCATTTCTCTGTGGATGCTATTTCATTTGCTATTGATCATGACATTGAGTTATTTTGTCTACCACCCCATAGAATTCAACCTATGGATACTCAATTTAATCAACCCTTGAAGTCCAGGTGGTCAAAGGATGTGTCAGAATTTCTGAGAGTCTGACAAATTCATGTTGACAAAATGAATTTCACATTAATTTTTCAAACACTTTAAAAGTAATGACACAGAGGGTTACATTAATTAAATCACTTGAGCACTGTGGTTTATTTACTCTAAATAATAATGCTACCCATGCTAAAGACTTTGAAAAAAACTTTGTTGGTAAAGGTCAAATTTTGCTTCAAATACTCTCTCTATTTAAAGATAAGAAAATGTTGTGAGACATTCAATGTCAAGTCCATATATTTCAAGCTCACAAAATATTGTGGGACATTTGTTGACTAGTCTACAAAAACAATTTAATTCTGCTCATAAAATGGCCACATATTGCTCTTATAACAAGTCCAGATATTCTTGTAAAAAAGAAAGCCAATGAATAAGTTAAGCCTGTCATAAAACATAATCGAGGTGCGACCAAAAAATCAGTAGAATTTTATCATTGTGCTGTGTGTGGTGATAAATGGAAATAAAAGATAATTGGTTGAAATGTTATAAATGTGATCTTTGGACATGTGAGTCATGTTTTGGTTCAAACAACTGCTCCAATTGCTTCTAACTGTGTACTTGTACCATCTTATAGTGATTGTAATCTGTCATCTAATTGTTTATACAATATATATAATTATGATGCCTCATTACAATTTAAAAAAACAAAATGGCATACTTGGTTATACTTGATTATACTTTTACATTTTTATTTAATAATAAATATTTTTAAGCAAACAAATATGCTTTTATTAAATGAGAATTAGCATAATCTGAATTCACTCTAACACTGTATGCATTCTTAGATAGACATAACAATTTAAAACCGCTTAATTAAACTTTTTTCCTTAATAGACTAACTTGTTGTTTTAAAGAATACTAGGTATAGAATGCAAACATTACAGTAAAAATGCTCAAAGGTAATAATTGGAACTCAGTTTGTAACAGTTATCAATATTTGCATACAATAAACACAATTGTTTTGCTTTTTTAATGTTGATATTAGCATACTAAAACAACTGCTTACTATTACTATGCAAAAATTGGAATAAACTGACTTGCTTCACTCTCCAATACGTTTGTTTGGTGTGTAGACAATAATGTTTTTTTGATTACAAGAAAATAGAATAAGTGCAAAACTAACCCCTGAATTTAAGGGCCCTATGTGGCACAAAGTGTCTGATATTACACCATTATAAAATATATCAATTATTTTGATGTACAGGTGCTTGCATAAAATTTCACAATTATGTGAAATAGCTTTTATTGGCTTTTCATTTCAAACAATCACAACGATTTGAACAATCTCAAATAGAATATTTTCTGTATAATAACATACCTATATCGATAGTTTAGTTGTACAATAACTGTCTTTCTGTGTGATAGAATTCAAATATAATAAAATATAAGTTGTATTGATCATATTTATTGCTATTCTAGACAGACTATTATTATTATGCATATAATATTTACTGATATTGCCAAAGAATTATAAAGTGCAAATATAGTAACTCGTTTTCTAATATCAAGGAACTGATTATAATGAATAAAACTTTTTTTTCAAAGGCCCACTTATTGGTAGGGCTAAGTCATATCTTGGCCCTTCCAACATTTTGTTGGTAGGGCCAATGGCTGTAATGGCCAACCAATATTTGAGTTGCTGAAGATGTGCAAACTTTTCTTTCATCACCTTTCATTGTTTGTTGTACAACTGTGTGGGCTCTAGCAATGAATACACATCATGGTTTCGTCCTTGTGGAAGCTCTACCCAGTCATCATCTAAAAAGTATTTTCCCATCTGCCTGATACCTGAGACATCTGATGCTTACAACTTAGGGGTCACTGACTTTCTTTCCAGGACGAATTGAAGAGAAACCTTATCTATAACAGAATAAGAAGAATCAGGTATATATATAAAAACGAATCACAAAGGGGCACAGGGAGAGAAAACAGAAAATAAAGTCTGGTGATTAGGTATAGTCATGCATGGACCTATAAGCTAACCTACAGGAGAAAACAGACTAAATTATAATAAAACTAGTATTATCCATGAAAAAGGTGTGATCCAAATAATGAATACCATATGCCTCACCATTTATTCTAGCACCTTTTATGAATTGCACTTAATCTGCTGTGCAGTTGATCCTGGCAGAAGTTATTGTCTTTTTCACAGCAGCATGAATGGAGTCACTGTCCATTTGAGTATGACATTTTCTAAAAAAAAATGTGTAACCATGGTTTGTTTGGTTTCAGCAAAATACAATAATGCTTTAGACAGAGTTGCCTCTCAGTTTTGGTATGTACATCTGGGATTTTGTTTTTATCAGTGAAGTGTTTCTTATCAACATACATCACAAGAGTCCACCCACCTTTCTCTTCAATCTTCACAGAAGCCTCTTTGAATGTTCTTTCTTTGATTGAGATTCCCACTCGAAAGTTCAACGGCAGTTGCTGACTCTTGTTCTAGTCAGAGTCATACATGAGAATGTTGATTTCCATATAACTCCAGTCCGGCTTTGAGTCCATCCACATCAGGAAAATGCCTCCTCTGACACTGTACAAAATGTATTTCTCATATCCAGGGTTGAGATTCGAAAAGTCACATACACATGAGGCGAATTCATTTGCAATAAGGCCACCTTCAACTTCATTCCAGACATAATTGTTGACATTTCTAGTTGCCAGATTGTAGATAGTGAAATTATGGACACAGAGTTTTGTTTTGTAATAGAGTTCAGATGCTTTGAAGACTGGGCGACAGTAGAACAGTGAAGATTCAATATTGCACAGTTGAATTTCTCATTCATCTACATCGAGTTAGTTAATTTGATATTTTAATTAAGAAATTAAAAATACATCGTATATATGCTATTTAAATTATTAATAGAAATTAAGGTTTTTCTGTGTTTTTAAAATTAAAATTTATTTCATGAATTAAATACAGGTAGTTATAATTATATGTGTTTATAATTTTATTATAATAATTATTAGCACACACGTTTTATTAAATTATATACTACCTGTTTATTACTTTGAATTAAATAGTTCTGAATATATTTGTGTTAAAAAGTTTAACATATTTTATATTGTATTATTAATAATTAATTAAATAAGACAAAAGCTGAAAATGAGTAATGTATTGGCGAATTTTCGTGTTACACTTTATCAAGCC
>JAYRBW010034138.1:0-12011 GCA_036023295.1 Invenusta paracnida | reverse complement strand
CTCCCACTCAGTAAGGTGCAGTCGTTCCAAAGTGCACCGGACTCAAAGTGCATCTGAGCACCCTCCCCCTCCCGCCCACGCATTGTGATCGTGCTCCACCTGCCCTACTACTGTTGAAGTCAATTTGGATCAACAGTAAAATATGAAACCTGAAGAGTTTCTCCAATCTATTGTTATCATCATTATCAAGATGAGAGTGTCTACCCCAATCTACACATTGTTCTTTAGATAATGCTAATGGCATTGCAGTTTCCATCGCCAGCGCTATGAGAAATCATTCCGCAAGTTAAAACTATAATTTCGTATTTCAGAGCCTCCGAGGATCAAAGCCGAATGCTGAAACAGAAAAAATTGACTTTGAGCACATAATAGATCAATGTGCATCAATGAAAGCAAGGAAGGTGCAGTTATAACTTTCATCTTGTGCCATATTTTGATAATTAATTTGTTATTTACATATAAAAAACTATCAAAATGTTCAACTATTGATAACTATTTTTACTCATCAGCTTATTATTTCTAAATAGTTGTTATGCTTATATTTAATAATACATTGCTGGTAAGTTGTGGTAATACTTAAAATGTGTTAATTAAAAGATTAGTGGGCTTAATTTGTATTTTTTCGCTGATTATATGTTAAAGTTATTTATGAGATGAGGGAGTGCTTGTTTCTTCCAGCTAAATATTATAAAAGAGAAAATTACAACATTATATTCAAAATTCCAAAACCGAGGTGATGCTGTTGCTAAATGAATGTTTTTACAATAAAGATTTACATTATTACAACTGATTAAATTGATGGCACCATTGCGATTAACCTCATATTGAGTAAAGAAATCGTCACGAGGTAGATCGATAAGTGTATGTTATATTTTATAGCAAAATATCTCTCTGAAAATGAGAGTGAATAATTAAAATTTTTAGATGATTGGACTAGTTGTCGTAGAAGATATTACACCTTTTGCAATCTGATCTTGTGAAGAATTGTTGCACTTTATCGATAAGGTAGATTTCACGTAAAGATAAGGAGAGTAAATTGGTGAGCAGTATGAAAGAATAGGTTTAATGTAGATGATGAATGCACGAAGCAGAATTCATACGAAAGAGCATGTAGGTATGAAACGCTTTAAGAATATGGGAGACTTTAGAGAGCAGGACCTGCGATGTGAGAGCAGTGTTTTGAAAGTTTGAGGTATAGATATTGATAGATAGATAGATGCAGAGGTCTTTAATTTCAGATACGAAATCAATGAGTGATCCTATAGGGCTAAATCAAAACGTTATACATATATAATTATTAACTGAATTTGTAACTTACATTTATTGATCTAATTCTGAAAATATACTCATATCAAATGATGCACTAAACCACTTTTATACAAATCATCATTAATATTTAAAAAAAAGGAAATGTTTTACACTTTACAATTTAAAATATCGTGTCAACATTTTATGCTGCGTCCAGCTGCGTCCAATGCATCTGATATGGCCTTGTCAATATGTCATAAAATGCGCGTTTCTCAAATCTTAGTCATCTCTGTATTTGATCTGACCTCGACGCATTTGTTTTTGTTACCTTCAGGAGCCGATGCGTATATTTAATCTATAGAGGGCACAATATCCATGGGGCCGTTTCAAGTTTGTTCTGTTTATTGCACTGTGTATTTTGTTGGTTTTCTATTTTTTTACAAATTTAGAATACCCCTACGACCACTCAATTTTTTCATCTTGAATTATAAAATAAGCAATTATTAAAACATTTCTCAAAAAAATAATTTTATTTTTCGTATAAAAAATTATTTTTATAATTATTATATAGAAAAGGTATAGTTTACAGGATTTACGTAAAACTATTTATTGCATTTTTATGTATATTACATATATATATATATAACATTAGTTTACAAAACAAAATCAAACCGTTTAAAAAATATTCGTCAATAAAAATATTTTTTCCCAAAAATATTATAAAAGTGATGTACAGACTAATATGTTTATAAGGAGATAAGAATTATGAGACAAATTAAACTAAACATTACAAATTTATATTTTTTTATATTTAAATGATATACAATTAATTTATAAAATGTAAAAAGTAACACTTATAGTTATACTGACATAATTATTATACCTATACATAAAAAAAAATCATTTGAACAATTTAAACTAAAAATACGCAATGTTAAGATAAGTAGTTTCATTTACGCACGATCTTTAATTGTCACACAAAATATCAAGCAATGCCATGCATCCTCGTCACATCGAAACTTGAACATTTTTACTAAGATCATAGAAATATGTGCCTTGTGAAGATTTTCTAAGTTTTTTTCTTACTAAAATCTTAGTTAAGAAATTGACAATATTTACCAATATTTTCTCGGATCTTACTAAGATTTACCAACATTTTTGATGATCTTACATTAAATTGAGAACGTCTTCGACGTGTTTTCAATATTGAATTGGGAACACGTCACTATTTTACGTTTGAGGTCAAAATTTGAAGTGCTCCAAATTTGATAAAACATTTCCCAGCGGCAAAAAAATCAGATTAAAATATGTTAACTGTAAAATGGGATATTATTTATAATATTAATGTCATTGTACAAATACATTTCTTATAAATGTTAAATTATATAAAATATATAACGGACCACATTTCTCATAATAAGTAGACAGAATACTTGTAAAGTATTGCTTTCATTAGATGAAGTCAATGCATATCTGAAAGTGATAATATATAAACTTGAGAATAAAATGAGTAAGCCAAGAAAATTATTACAAAATCTACATTTCTAATAATTAATTACAATGCATAGCATGTTAGATCCCCATATGTTGAAAGAAGTATTGCAATGCTACCATTTTTTGGCAATCTATAAAAAGTTTTGTTAATCACAAAGTTTATAAAAATCCGTAAAAATATATGGAGAATTCAAATGGTGTACAATTAAAAATAATGTTATTAAAAATATGAATTTTTACGAAAATCAAAGCAATTTCATAGAAATCGTCGTATTCTTTAATATCGAAAAATATTAAAATGTTAATATTTCATTTTGTGACTGCAGTTGTGCAATACAACAATTACATATTTTTCAATTATAGGTTAGTAGCAATTCAGTGAGCATAACAAACCTTTTGTGCTCAAAGTTGGATAATTTTCAGAAATATGTAGCTCCCGTACTAGTAAAATAAGATAAGATAAGTACTTTATTGCCAAAAATTGGAATTATTGTATAGTAGCAGGAAAACATAAACTGAAAGATATGAGTACAAATCAATATATATAAAAAGATAAAATATAGTGTACAAATTTAATTTATTATAGAAAACTACCTACTTTACGCGATAATAGTTTAATATAGTGCACATCAACAAGAAAAAAGAGCTTATTGAGCATTTCGCAACAAGATTGCTTGAGAGGTGAATGATTTAGTATATCTGCTGGTTCTGCAGAATGGAACTGAAAATCTTTTGCCGCTTGGGAGAATCTTGAAGCTTTCTTTCATAGGGTAGTTAGTCACTTTGCTTTATCTTATCAACCATGTTTAAGGCATCTAACTTTCACTGTATCACTCAGAATTTGCAGTTTGTGACATATTCCTATTATACCCTCTGAGTATATATATATTTCTCAGTCTTTGTTAGACTTGCTTTGCTTCTGTGTGTTAGAGAATGATACCAAACTTGACAGCAATAGGCCATTATACTTTCAATGTACATAGGAGTGGTATATACATTTGCTAGAATCATTCTGTTAATCATGAATTTAATTAACTGTCTCACCATGTAGAGTCTCTTTTGTTCCTTCTTAGCTGTTATTTGAACATGTTCTCCCAATTCAAATTGTCATCAATAGCACATCCCAGATACATGTACTCATGGACTACTTCAACCACTGTTTCTTGGATGTCTATAATGTTGAGTCACATTCTTTCTAAAATCAATTATCATTTCTTTGCTTTCTTAGTCTTTAGTAAGAGATGCTTTTGATCACACCATTGAGTGGCAGCATTAAAACGTTTCTATAGGAATCTTCATTATTATCTGTTATGAGCTCAACAATTGCTGTTTCATCTGCAAATTTGTAGATTTTACAAGAAACATCATAATAGATTTTAATTGGTTGGTTTAGATAGTGAATAACACTGGGAAAAGTACACAACCTTGAGGTAAACCTATATTGATAACCTTCTACTAACTCAGAGTTAGGTTTTCTGTTTTGAACATATTCATTTTCTGATTGTTAAAAAAATCTAATATCCAAAATTGTAGTGAGGGAATGCATTAATGAAAAAAAATTATATAAGTATTGTTTTTATAACTTTACCACCTCACTGCTTGCACAAAATGCACCTTATAGATGTATTTTTTGGCTCGCTCGAAATGGCGTACAATCGACAATGCGATCTTTACATGCTTGAATATTCCAGGAAAACGAATTACCCAATACGAAACCGTTTCACTTTTCAATCAAGCCTACAGATGTGTGGTAAATATAGAAAAAGAGTAAAATGGTTTCCAATATTATGGCATTGTGCCGCTTCACCCTGAACTATTTACGGAAGCGAATTTTTATGCAGCGGACAATTTAACCCTTATCCAGGTGAGTAAATCGCATTACGCCATCCTGATAACAGCTACATTTTGTAGCTATATAAGTTTCCAATGAGATATCATAATATATATGCCCCAAATGATGTATTTAGCCATTGACAAGTAAACATAAGCAATATGAGCACAAATATTATGTATTATATATAACAAATTATATAATATATAATTAATATGTTTACAAATTGCCAGAATATAATTACAAGTAAATTATATTCAATAATAACTGTAATTATTATAGAAAATTACATAATATTCACTAATAATATATTAAAAAATTAAATTACACCGACCTAATAGTAAAATTAATTATATTCAATAGTATATTACACAATATTTGGTAATAATAGTAATTATTGAAGTGAATTACACAATATTTAGTAATAATAGTAAAACATTAGCCAATTTAGCTATTATAATGTAATAATATGTCTACAAATTAAATTACATGAATATGCCCAATAGTAACTTAAACATGATTGAGAAATAGTAATTATTATAGTAATATTCAGTTATAATAGTAAGACCTTAGTCAATTTAGGTACAAAAATACACTAATATAGGTACTACTCTACAGTAAGTAATGTATGTATTTGGAAAAAAGTAAAATTTCCGAAAAAAGTTTAACAAAATTGGTACTTGGTTACCTTTGAGATAACGCGATGAAGGCAAAGATATTATATAATATCTTTGGATGAAGGAGACAAACAGCGTTGTTGCATTCTCACATTTCGATCGTGTATTTTTGAAATTACAAACGCCACAGTGACTGACATTGTTGTCAGGGTTGTGCAGCTGTTGGCCAGCATTATTTAGTCGGAAACCATAAGTAAGACCAGCGGATTTCACTTCTTTTGATAAATTGTTATTTCGAGAATGGCGAACTCTTGCGCGGTTTTCTGACAATTGAAAGGAAAGCTGTTTGAGAAAGACTTTCCGTTCCAGACCGGGTTTATCGGCTTTTATGAGTATCTAAGCATTGAAAGCTACCACATCCAAAATATTGTAGAAAACAATGAGCGGCCAACTGACAGCCTTCCTGCGGCAAGTGTACTCTTCCACATTTTGGTCTAACTGGTCAACTCCCGCTTTTCCCTTGTTGTAGTCAAAGATCAAAGCTGGCCTGTCTCCGTTTTCATAATTAATTGTATTACCCACTTGCGAAGAACTAAGAAGAACCACATTCTTATTTCGTTTTTGAATGTAGGACACGACAATTATTTTATTGTCGTGGTCATGTGCAAACAAATTAGATCCAATGGGGCGCCATTTTTCTTTCAAAGGGGCAGGAATTTCGCAGCGATGAGCTCGAATAGTGCCTAACAAAGTCAGCTTGTTTTCAAGCAGCTATGTATGTGGCAAGATTGTGAGATGTGAAGAAATGATCTGTTACAATTTGTCGTCCCATGTTGAGAATGAAGCCGCTAGATATATAACTATGTCTCTTCCGAGATTGTGATGGGGTGCAGCATCACGTTTTCTGCCGCAGTATATATTTTAACTCTAACTATATATTTATACACTAAATACATAATATAGCCGCATTTATATATAATATCTGAGCTAGAGAGTATATTTTACTACAATTTATGCGTAATAAATACGATCGCTACAAATTGTAGCCGTTAGTAAGTGGAGGGTGTATCATAATATTGTTACATTACACTTAACGATAATAATACAAATAAGTTATCTTATATAAGTCTATAAAAGTTAGCCATCGCCATAAAATATGGGCCTATAACTTAAACAGAATAATAGTTATTAAACTTTAAAATTCCAAAATCTACATTTTGTAGCTGATACCATATATATGTATACATGGTAACCCTACCATTTGAGACATATGTAGGGTTAAGGATATAAATTAAATATTAAAGTCTATTTCAATAAGAAAATTTGTATATACGATTATTTAAACAATAGTGCGTATATATTGTTGTGATGCAGAGATGCGTATAATATATCGTTGACCTTTGTGGGTTATTTAAATTTGTTTTAATAGTTGCTTTAATTTAGATCAAGATTTTAGCAGGGAAATATATATATATGAATCGTTATATTATAAACAATATTACACCTTACATATATACCTTATTTATTATAAACTGTCTTTAAGGAAAATCATAGAGAAACACTTTATAAGGGTGTTGTTAAGGACTCTGACCTAAAAATAAATAAAATATATATCTTGAGACAACAAGCTCGAGCACTCGAAATTACAATCGGTACATATTATATAATATAACAATTATAGTTTTATAATTATTAAATATTAAAATACCTTATATATTACACGTATTTGAGAAATAAATGACTATTATTGTGATTTTGTTAATACTGATGGCCGCCATTCATGTCTATCCTGGCAAATGTTTCAGCATTGAAAATGCCGATGACAGCTGTAACGACTAAAATCTGAACATTTAGTTTTTCCAAATGCAAAACTACAGACTAAAGGTAATTTATTTATTTTATAGCAGAAATAATATTACATATTTTTGGTATGTATTAATACATATACATTGTATATATTCTGAAATTCTAAATATGTCATTGTTAATCATTTTTATTTATATATTAAGTTGCAAAATAGTACATTATGCACATTTGTTACTATAATTAAAGTACTAATATGCTTGTGTATATATACATCATCTATTTCAACTTTCTGTACTTATATTATTAATAAGTAGATTTAGTTTCGTTTAATCTATTTAGTTACGGATAAAACAAATATTAACTTATATTATACAACACACAAGCAGGTGTTTGGTGTAGATGAGCAGTTGTAATTTTTTTTCGTTTGCGTTTAAATTAAAAATAAATATAAAAAAATGAAATCTACAATTAATTAGAATAATTTTTAATGTATACATTTAAAACACTGGAGTCGCTTCTCTATGTATACAAAAAATTATAGGATATATAGGTACATATTATCATAGAGTAAGGAAGGTATATATATACCTTCCTTACTCTATGCATAATATATTCTTTGATGTATACTCCATGAGTAAAACCTTAAAACAAGTATATTGCACAAACATTTATTTTCTGAATTTTTATAATTGTCATTATAAGAGTATTGTTTTTTGTATTATTTTTATTGAATTAAACACTTAAATAAATACTTAATTATTTTGAGATTAATTTTAAAATTAAAATGTTTGAAATTAATCGCATTTGTTTTAATTCATATTTTATAAAGGTTATTCACAATATTGAAAATGCTCAGAAGGCCAGCTGATTTGCTTAATTCAGTGGTGAAATTTTCATCATTGGATACTTTTTTGTTTGATTGTGATGGTACAAATTCTTTTTATTCACATTTTATCTTTTCATAAAAAGTATATTTATAAAAAAATGTTCATTCTATAAATTTCCGATAAGTCATAAGACAAGTTATAAAAAAGATTAGATTTAGGTAATCTATAAGTTTCCCGCGTTAAATTATTTTCGCTTTTTTAACGTGTTTTTTATTATTTTTATTTACGTTTTTTAATGTATTTTTTAACGGTTTATTTTTTAAATCATTTTTCGTTTTTATTTTACAATTTATTTTAATGTATTAAATATTTAAAAGTTAAATTAATAAGTAAAATAAATAATTAAAGTAAAATACTTAATACTTATAGTTATGTATTAATCCTTACCCATCTCCAGGAGTTTCTCTGGCACCATGTAAATGTTATACAGACTAACTTTTTCGAAAATATCCTGTATTGGATTAGACATTATTAGGACTTCTGATTTGTTATTTGTTACTTGTGATTCATGTATAATGTTTCTTGTTGTAACACTTATAAACACTAATTAACACTTATGGATATTTATGTTTTTCTTATTAAAAAAAAATTAAAAAATAACCCTGTAAAAAGTGAAAATAATTTAATGCGGGAAACTTGGAGATTACCTAGATTTATACCTATTATACTATAGCTATACTATACTATACTATACTATAGCAATAGGCTAGTGTACTATTGTTTATAAACTATTACTTATTCCATATTGAATAAATTGTAATATTTGTCTAATATTATTTGATATACCTGATTAAAATGAAAGATTTATACTACAACTACATGTGTACCATAGCCATGGGCATAGACATGTCTATTGATATAGATAGGTGTAGCATAAACTGATCATTTCACATTTATAGATAATGATTAATAAGTTTAGAATAATGACAATGTACCTGCAATTTGAATTATATAAAAGAATATGACAGAGATATCAGGTAGATACTATAGTATAATGACAAATCCAATATGCTAAAAATATTCTTTCTATGATGATTGGGGCACCAACTAAACTCTAGGACAAGTACTAGTCTAGATTAACAGATTAGTTGAGAATAATATATCTAGACTAAAGTTCAATCCAGTACACAATACTTAGTCTTCATGTTGAGTTTAGCCCATATTCTTCAAATATTAATATTTATATATATAGTTTCATTATTAGGATCAATAATGTTTGGGGTATGATTCATCCTGGCTATAATAGTATTTTAACAATTTAACATGGCAGTTCTTAATCTATATACACTCTATCTGTAATGATGATATGGGTACTTAGTTAGAAATAGAGTTTGTACTAGTCAATATATATTCCTAAATAAGATAAATTATTATTAATGGCTCTATTACATGAAATAGAATAAATTCTTAACAATATAAAGTTTGGACTGGAACAAGACAGGGTTTCTATAACCCCTTTATAAACCCTTCAATTTGATCCAACTCCTTGAATTTGTCTATAACCCTTTGAATTTCATTATATTAGAATTAAATAAAAATTACATTATTAAAAAAAGAAGGTAAATATTGCTTAAACAAATATATATTATATGTGATAATATTTTTATTTAATATGATATAAGGTATATACATTATATAATATATAGAGCATATAAGTGAGGATTTACAACCTCTGCATCTTAAGCAAACTGATTTAAATGTAATAAATAAATTTGATTAGATTTATTTTATAAAGAAACAAGTTACATTAGTTATTTTTGGTATGTTATTTAGAAGGTTATTTTTCTATCTTGTAGACAGGCCATAGTTGAAAGAAGTTTTTTTGTCAATAAGGCAACTGCTTATAATAAACCTTTCACAAAAGTCACTCATGCTATTACAAAAAAATAGATTATAATGTAAAAAGGTATATTGATTTCACATATATATTTCAGTTTATAAATATATTTTGTGAATAATATATTGTTTATGTATATCTTTAAATATAATATTTGATTATAATTATATTTTTTTATTAATAACTAATTAGATTGAAGGAGTTTTAAATTTAGTTATCATACCTGCCCTAGTGGCCTGTACAACTACAACGAAATATATAAGTATTATTCATATTTAGACAATCAAAAGAAGGAAAATATGAAGCATGAAATAAAAAATGTATAACTAAATGTTTAGAAGAAGTCCAACAACTAAAAAAAAAAATGCAGCAAATTGAAGAGAAAAAGCAAATCTCATGTATGATACAGACAAATATGCTGAGGAGGCTGAACAGAATGCTAAAGTACAATTGATAGTCAAATCAAATGTAATGAGATGTGCAGCAAAAGAAAAACAAGCTTCAATTGCTCTGTTGTCCAAAGAACTTGATGATAAAAGGAAAGAATTAATATAAATACCTATTTTGACAATTAGATTTTCTTAGAAATATTCCAATATTTTACTACATAATAGCTTACTGCTATACCAGGATCCTCACTTTACTCTTGTTACATTCTTGTAATTTGTCTATATATTTAGAATGTTCACCTATAACAAATATAATATATGTAACTCTGAATTTATAATATAAATATGTTAGTGATATACACAACATTAATTAAATTCACTAATATCTTTTATGAAGTTACTTAAATTATAACAGTTATTAACAATTATTTTATACATATATAGGTGAGTCCAGCAAGTTTTGCCAATTTCAAGTATTAATGTCTGTAGATAGAACATATAACAATTAAATAGATAAAGTGTAGATACAATTGGTCTCTGTTAAGTTCACTATTTTATAGCTTAGGATAGTTAAAAGTAACTTCACTCCTCTTATTAACAATATGTACCTGCTTACCAAATCTCTTGCTCATGAGGGTCTCTGTTTATCTATTATCACATGGTTTATTTGTCTCTGTTTAACCTTTCTGTATTTTTGATTTTTTCATCCATCTAACTTTGGATAAAATTTATCAATATTAGCACTATTAAATTCTTGCAATTGTCTATATATTTACTATGTAATCAATTTATTTTATTATTTAACATAGATTTTAAATGATGATAATATCCCTTGGCTTTGTGTGAGGTTAGAGAGTATGAACTCTGACAAGTGCTCAGCTCTACAGATATTGCACTAACATGACAAGAATCTAATAACTGTTATGACTAGCAGTGCCATAATGGTATTTGTGGTGCATGAATTTTAACAGTCATGCCATTCCCTCTAAGTTATTCCATTATCATCTTTAAAAGTATCACAAAAATCATCAATTTACCTAATTCTTTTATAGTACTACTCTATTAATTTATATTTTAACCTATTTGGCAATAGCAATAACCCTTGTAATAGTTTTTTTTAAATTAAATTAATAAAATGCTATATTTATAAAGTTAAATAATCTGATAAATCAATCTGCAGAGTGCAACATATATTTCATGTTGATATATTTAATACTTAACTAGAAAATATAGTCTCTTTTGATAAAATACCAGTGTTTATAAACTAATACTTTAAACACCTTCTTTTTACAAGACAGGCGAATTAAAAAACTTTTAAACATGTAATTGTATTAAATAAAACAAATAATAACAATAAAAAGAAATATTCCATAAAATCACTGACTATAATATTTTAATTGCTAGACTTAAGTGTAGGACCCTTTTCCTATTATTTCTAGTAATTTATGTGAGAAATTAGTAGTGAATTAGTCTCATTCCAAAATTTAATGATTTTGTCATATAATATTGTTAGAAAATTATTAGTTTATGATGTCTAATTTGATATTTAAAGTAAGATATGCAAGATATTATTTAGGTAAAGAAACATGGTTTTATCTATATATGTTGAATGATTTTAAACCAATAATTTTTTGGATGCGATGAACACTCTTACAATAAATTTAATCATTTCAACATATAAATACAGTGAAACCCTAGTTTTATGCAGGGGCTGACACAGGATTTTCGTAAAAGGGTGTGCTGAAAAATTGGCACTTGTTCCCATTACAGATTTTTTTATAGAAAGGGTACTATTTTTTAACATTTTATAAGCAATAAATGTGGTATAATTAAAAATTGCATTTTATAATAACATAGACTATAAATATATTTACTAATATGAGTTCTATTAATAGTACATGG